>JAOPSE010000024.1:6947313-7075178 GCA_029449295.1 Zea luxurians | reverse complement strand
GAAAATGAAACCGACTTAAAGATGAAAAGGCTATTCAGACCTCGATAGATTACTATAGAATTATTATCAAATGTAAAGGGCATGAATGTAATTTTGTATGGGCTGTGTCCCGTGCCTATAAATAGGTGAACAGTACCCCCGTACTGTTCACGTGGATTTTGGCATTCACTTTTGCATCGCGCTTGTACTTTCATCTCCTTCAAGCTGAAGGTACATTTGTAATTCGATGTTATTTCTGTTTCTACGTAATAATAATGCAAAAATAAGTTAATAATAATATACAATTGTCTATGTTATCCTTCATATTCCTTATGATTCATCCTTCGTCACTGTATAGTGTATTTATGAAGGTATATCCCTCATAACCTTCGTCCGAAAATCATTATATCCTAAGGGAAATAATGCTTCGAAGGACGAAGGACTTTTCCGATTAACATTTTCTATGTTGCCTTGTTCTTAATTCGAAGCATTTGAGAACAAGTCCCCAACACTCTAAGTCTTTGCCGTTTGGCGTTGCAAGCCTGTATGCGCTGGGGGAGGCCTTCGACTTGACAATGTAAGGGCCTTCCCACATGGGCTCCAGCTTGCCTCTGGACTCCGTTCGAGCTGTCCGGACGAGGACGAGGTCCCCTTCGCTGAATTCCCTTGGGACGACACCCTGGTCGTGCCATGCTTTTGTCTGGGCTTGGTATTTGTCTAGAGCCTGTAGGGCAAAGACGCGGTCTCCGTCGATGAGATCCTTCGAAGTCGGCTCATCTACGTCTGGGACGGCCGACGCGGCTGTCCGAGGCGACCCATGCTTTATTTCTTGTGGAGTCATGGCCTCCGATCCATATAATAGGCGGAAGGGGGTAAACCCAGTCGCCCTGCACTCAGTTGTATTCAGTGCCTAGACCACTTCGGGTAACAGGTCGGGCCACTTGCCTTTTTTGTCATCGAGGAGCATTTTCTTGACAGCTGTGAAAATTTTGCCGTTGGCGTGCTCCACGACTCCGTTGGACTAGGGGTGGTACACGGAGGCGAAGGCAAGCTTGGTGCCGATGGAGAAGCAGAAGTCTTTGAAATCTTGGTTGTCGAACTGCTTGCCGTTGTTGACCGTGAGTTTGGATGGTACTCCGAAGCGGCAAACAATATTTTGCCAGAAGAATTTTTGGGCCGTCTTCGATGTGATGGTGGATACTGCCCTCGCTTCAATCCACTTGGTGAAGTATTCAATGGCTACAAAGGTGAACTTGAGGTTCCCCTGAGCCGTGGGCAGGGGCCCGACAATGTCTAGGCCCCAGCGCTGAAGGGGCCACGTGTGGGCGATCAGCTTCGTGAACTGCGAGGGGCGTCCCGAGCGTGGGGAAAATTTCTGACAGGCCTCGCAGGATCTGACAACCCGATTTGCGACGCAGATGATGGCGGGCCAGTAGAAACTGTCACACCCGGATTTCGGGGGCACCAAGACCCGGGCGTGAACATAAACACCAGGTATGCTGGGACCAAGTCTCACACATATGATGTATAGTGGCACAGGATCGAATGTCACATCTTTATATATAACAGGAGTTCTATACAAAATAAATAATTACATTATAAGGAGACAACGGTCCAGCAACCCAAAGTTGACTGGGAGACGACGACCTAGACCTCTCACGAACTCGTCACAGCATCCTCCAAGCGCCTCATCCTGCGGTACCTGTTCTTGACCTGGGGTGTGTGAGACAGCAAGAGTGAGCTCACATACGTTCATCGCTCAACAAGTTGTGGGGAATAATGTGCATGAACTCGCCAAAGGTGGGAGCTCACGTGAAGTGTAAGGCTTACCAAAGAAGATGGTTAGAGCTGAGCATTGCTTTTAAAGTTGGTCAAAATTTTATTAGCAGTTACTAAGTATAAGTAAATACCAACCCAGTTAAATAGTAGAACAAAAGTAATCAACTTCACCTGCGATGCAATGCATATGACAAATTGAGTTTAAGTTCCATAATTTAATCATGTGAGTGTCCGAGCTGCTCTTGACCGTGAGCACGGCTAGTATACCAGTTTTACACTCTGCAGAGGTTGCGCATCTTTACCCACAAGTCGTGTTACCCATCTGCCAAGAGACGGCCAATCCCATACACCTCTACCGAGGAGGCGAGGCAGGGTAACACTACGAGGCCTTTACAAAGTTCCACTAGCTTCAGAAAACCCGCTACAGTTTATACGAAGCTCCAGTGCAGGAATCCCTTGCAGGACCATCATCGCAGCAAAATCCTCCCGAGGGCCTCCCTACACTGACCACTCCCTACTGCCCTTGCCCCTTTCGGGTAAGGTAGTCTTCCACTAGCTTTCCTAATTAATCGGCCAAGGGCATCCCATTAAACCCTTGTGGTAGCACTGTTTTCCCGGGTGGTCGCTCCATGTTCCAATTAACATAATGATCTTATCATGAACAGTAATTAACAGCTGATAATAAAAGTATGATAATGAATAATGTATCTCCATACCCAAAACCACATAAAGCAATAGCAAGTACTACCCAAAAAGTTCAGTGGTAAACAAGGTATAAAGATAGACAAACTAGGGTAACCTGTTGGGTCCCATCAAAATTAACCTATGCAGATCATTATGATTAATTAGAACATGGCTAGGTAAAAAGAAGTGATCAAGGGCACAACTTGCCTGGGCCTTGAGAATCCAGGTACCAACTTGCTCTTCAGATGACACGTGACCTCGCTCTAGTCGTAGCAATACAAACAAACATTGTATAGGCAAAATTAACATTACACCAAACATAAGTACAAACTGAATAATAATAATCTACGCGTTGCTACGAGATCGTAGGAACAAGAATCACTAAATTCGGAGTTATAGTTATTTAGTTATGAATTTCTGAAGTTATTAAGCACCTAGAACAGATTAACCCAAATGAACAATTTTAATTCAAGTTTCATGGTTAAATAGTGCTACCAGTTGATAGACAATATTAATACAAAATTATTGCAACTGGAATGACTCAATTTGGAGCTAAAATGAATTTTCTATGAATTAAACAAGTTTCTGTAATTAATTTAATACTAAAAATCTATTTCTAAATTAATTTCTCTGATTTTCTAATCCTCTGGACTGGGCGCCAATATCTGGAAAGTGCAGGGACCATTGCGCAAGATATCCTAGACTCCGGAAACAGTAAAACGGGGATGGCGGGTTGATTCCAGAAATCCCCAGGGTCTCTTTAACAAAAATCCCTGGCCGAAGGGGTATCGGCTGCGATTAGCCGTCCGATCAACACCAGACGTCACGGATTAGATCGCGCCCACCGCGAAGCGGTATGCGTTCCCGGCCATCGGATCAACGATGAGCGGCCCAGATTTAATGTAGCTCCGAATGACCCACGCCCGCACGATCAAAGATCTACGGTCTGAAATGGATCGCGCGAAGGGGTGCGCCAGGATCTAATCCAGGCCGTCGCTTGGTCATCCAACGGGCCACGTTCATCGCCCCAACAGGGCTTGCACGCACGGCGGTGCCGCCGGCCCAGACGATGGAGAGTTGGCCGGATTTCGGCCATCCCGTCCAGGAGGGCATTATCTTCAAATACAAAACGAGATTCATGCAATTACAGGTACGTCGAACGCAGGGGAAGTGAAATTACCAAGGATCGGGCGCGCGGGCGAGCTGTCCACGGCGAACGACGGACCCACGGCGGAGGTGCTTCACCGACGAGCAAATCACAGAGGCACAGCGGACGCTACCATCCAATCAATGCTACGAACACCTTCACGGGAACCAGGCGGAGCTCTGGAATCCCCCACGGAAGCCTGAGCGACCACGATTCACGTGCCCGCCGGCGGCGGATCCACACCTCTCCTCTTTGGTCGACAATGGCGGCTTGGGTTGTTCAAGAGAGCCGAGCACCTATTTGTACCCTGCAAGAGGTCCGAGTCCGCATCCGAGGAGGTAGGGAGACCGTTGAGCCGGCCCGGCCAGCACCGAGGTCTCGCGGCGGCCGTTGCGGCGAGTTCGTTGCCGCGAATTTGGGGAAGGGGACAAGTCTGACAGATTGGGCCCAAGTGTCAGTGAGCGTGGAGGCAACAGGAGTGCACGGATGAGGACGATGACAAGCGGGACCCACTGTCGGCGAGAGGGAATTCGGGAGCGCGAGTGAGAGAGACTGGGCTAGGGGCCCCACACGTCAGCGAGTGAGTGCGGCGCGGCGGGGGTGAAGTTGGGCCGCGCGTGCTGGATTGTTTAAGTGGGCCGAATAGGATCTGGCCGGCCCATGAAGGCTTTTTATTCCTTTTCTTTTTCTGATTTCCCCTTTCTTTCTTATTTCCAAATTTAAATTTTGAATTCAAATTTAAATTCAAGCTTGTGCTACATTAATACCCTTTTACTTCTGTGAAATTAAAAATACCAGTTTTAACATATAATTATATTATTTATATTATTTTTTTTATATATACTTCCTCTTCTTCTCATTTTCAAAACCCAAATTCCAATTCAAATTAAATTTCAACTTGTGGCAAATTCACTTTCAGATTAATAGTAAAATTTAGACATACCTAAAAGTGTGATGAATTTTATAACTTTATTTTGTTTTGTATAATATTTCTTTCTTTCTTTCCTATTTCCAATTCAAATCAAACCAAGTTTTAAATTCTAGATTTCAAATTTATGCACAAGTTAAACTTTCACATGATGCACAATTACTACATAGTGTTTCTTCATTTATTTTATTATGATTATTTACCTTTAAAAAGGGTGAATTATAAAGTTTAATTATTTATCAATGGTATTTTGCTCAGATTTCTTCTATCAATCCCAAATTCAGAATTTTGGGTGTTACAAATCCTACCCCCCTTAACAAAAATCTCGTCCTCGAGATTTGTAAGAAAAGGGATGTATACTCATATTGTTCTCGGAACATATGCACAAACAAAGAAATCTCAGCATGAGGTATAATTCTTCAACAAAACATAGGGTCAATAGACCTTATTGTTCCTTCTAGAATAATATCATATCATCTACTAACTAAAGTAACATCTAGATCTTACAAATCATCATAATCTATATCTATGTAGCTTGGTGGGGCGGGTGGTGGTGGTGGAGGTTGTTGTTGTTGTCTCTCTAACCGTGCTTGCCTTATTTCTTGGCGGACCTGACGTATTTCCTCGCGTTGCTGCCTTATCTGATTTTGCATCTCGGTCACCAGGTCTGTTAATTGTTGTATTACCAGTCTTTGGGCAGCAACCACTTGTTCGGTTTCAATAGGTGGAGGATTTGGAGAATTCATTTCTGTTTGCTGTTGCGTGATAATCTTTCCTTTCCTGGTATTGACCATGAAAGTTAGAAGCATATAGTTTTGCAAAGGAAATTATTCAATAAGCGGAATAAATAAGCTAGTAGCTGGTTATAATCTGAAGATCCTTTAGTAGGGCTTAATCTTTGTTTTATGTTCAGATTAGGGTAACCAGCGTATAGGTGAATATCTAAGGGTAGGATAGAATCTGTCAAGATTAGAGATATATATGGGGAGATAGACTACAAGAGTAGGTTTAAAAAGTTTGTTTGTTGTTAGGTGGGAATAGAAAGGTTATACCATTCATCATGGCTCTATTGGTTGGATCAGATCTCATGCATGTGGCTGAGTGGGTTTAAGGCACTAGTTCATTTTTAAGTGCATGAGGGGTATGTGACTTATCTCTTGTACCAGCATTAAGTAACTTACTCTAGATTAGATCATAATAGATTAGATAAAATCTAGATTAGGTTGGATATCACTAGATTAGACCGGTTAAGATCTAAGTAAATTTTGGATTATCTCTTGGTTGTTACTCTAGAGTGGGGTCAATATGCTAATTAGGGCAAGATGAATCCATAAGGATAAGGTAGAGTCTTTTAAGGTCAGTTAGTTCTATCCAGATGGGATAAGTAAAGTGGTTAGGATAAGATGAATCCTTCAAGATAAGATAAATCTATTAAGATAAGAGAAAACCTCTTAAGATAAGATGGATCTATATACATTAGGATAAGTTAAGACCTTTTGAGATAAGATAGATCTATGAGTGTAGGATAGAATCTCTTAAGATGAGATGAATCTATTAAGATAAGGGAGAATCTTTAAGACAGATGGGTATTGTTAGGCTAGTTACTTTATTGAAGGATAATTTAGTTTGTCTAGTTATTTTATAATATATTTTTATACCTATGTGTATATGCAGATGCAATTGTGGACATTATTCCACAACCCATCACACTCAATCAAAGATCCAAATCAGACAAGTATCATAAGAACAAACATTCAAATACATAGACACTTATAAAAATAGTTTTGTTTTTGTTCCTAGGATTAGGTCTCCTATTCCTAAAGGTCACTTTAGGCACAGGATTTCAAAGTGTGAAATCCACATTAGTCTTTAGAAGTGAATAGGTAAGAGTAATCAGAGTAAAGCGGAATTAGATGAGAAAGATTAAGATAAGTTTAGAAAAGAATCAGAGTAAGGTAAGTAGATAAGGGTTATCCAGTTATATCTAGGTTTCGTCCTACAGTCAACATTCCTCTGATACCACTTCTGTCACACCCGGATTTCGGGGGCACTAAGACCCGGGCGTGAACATAAACACCAGGTATGCTGGGACCAAGTCTCACACATATGATGTATAGTGGCACAGGATCGAATGTCACATCTTTATATATAACAGGAGTTCTATACAAAATAAATAATTACATTATAAGGAGACAACGGTCCAGCAACCCAAAGTTGACTGGGAGACGACGACCTAGAACCTCTCACGAACTCGTCACAGCATCCTCCAAGCGCCTCATCCTGCGGTACCTGTTCTTGACCTGTGGGGTGTGTGAGACAGCAAGAGTGAGCTCACATACGTTCATCGCTCAACAAGTTGTGGGGAATAATGTGCATGAACTCGCCAAAGGTGGGAGCTCACGTGAAGTGTAAGGCTTACCAAAGAAGATGGTTAGAGCTGAGCATTGCTTTTAAAGTTGGTCAAAATTTTATTAGCAGTTACTAAGTATAAGTAAATACCAACCCAGTTAAATAGTAGAACAAAAGTAATCAACTTCACCTGCGATGCAATGCATATGACAAAGTGAGTTTAAGTTCCATAATTTAATCATGTGAGTGTCCGAGCTGCTCTTGACCGTGAGCACGGCTAGTATACCAGTTTTACACTCTGCAGAGGTTGCGCATCTTTACCCACAAGTCGTGTTACCCATCTGCCAAGAGACGGCCAATCCCATACACCTCTACCGAGGAGGCGAGGCAGGGTAACACTATGAGGCCTTTACAAAGTTCCACTAGCTTCAGAAAACCCGCTACAGTTTATAGGAAGCTCCAGTGCAGGAATCCCTTGCAGGACCGTCATCGCAGCAAAATCCTCCCGAGGGCCTCCCCTACACTGACCACTCCCTACTGCCCTTGCCCCTTTCGGGTAAGGTAGTCTTCCACTAGCTTTCCTAATTAATCGGCCAAGGGCGTCCCATTAAACCCTTGTGGTAGCACTGTTTTCCCGGGTGGTCGCTCCATGTTCCAATTAACATAATGATCTTATCATGAACAGTAATTAACAGCTGATAATAAAAGTATGATAATGATAATGTATCTCCATACCCAAAACCACATAAAGCAATAGCAAGTACTACCCAAAAAGTTCAGTGGTAAACAAGTATAAAGATAGACAAACTAGGGTAACCTGTTGGGTCCCATCAAAATTAACCTATGCAGATCATTATGATTAATTAGAACATGGCTAGGTAAAAAGAAGTGATCAAGGGCACAACTTGCCTGGGCCTTGAGAATCCAGGTACCAACTTGCTCTTCAGATGACACGTGACCTCGCTCTAGTCGTAGCAATACAAACAAACATTGTATAGGCAAAATTAACATTACACCAAACATAAGTACAAACTGAATAATAATAATCTACGCGTTGCTACGAGATCGTAGGAACAAGAATCACTAATTCGGAGTTATAGTTATTTAGTTATGAATTTTCTGAAGTTATTAAGCACCTAGAACAGATTAACCCAAATGAACAATTTAATTCAAGTTTCATGGTTAAATAGTGCTACTAGTTGATAGACAATATTAATACAAAATTATTGCAACTGGAATGACTCAATTTGGAGCTAAAATGAATTTTCTATGAATTAAACAAGTTTCTATAATTAATTTAATACTAAAAATCTATTTCTAAATTAATTCTCTGATTTTCTAATCCTCTGGACTGGGCGCCAATATCTGGAAAGTGCAGGGACCATTGCGCAAGATATCCTAGACTCCGGAAACAGTAAAACGAGGATGGCGGGTTGATTCCAGAAATCCCTAGGGTCTCTTTAACAAAAATCCCTGGCCGAAGGGGTATCGGCTGCGATTAGCCGTCCGATCAACACCAGACGTCACGGATTAGATCGCGCCCACCGCGAAGCGGTATGCGTTCCCGGCCATCGGATCAACGATGAGCGGCCCAGATTTAATGTAGCTCCGAATGACCCACGCCCGCACGATCAAAGATCTACGGTCTGAAATGGATCGCGCGAAGGGGTGCGCCAGGATCTAATCCAGGCCGTCGCTTGGTCATCCAACGGGCCACGTTCATCGGCCCCAACAGGGCTTGCACGCACGGCGGCGCCGCCGGCCCAGACGACGGAGAGTTGGCCGGATTTCGGCCATCCCGTCCAGGAGGGCATTATCTTCAAATACAAAACGAGATTCATGCAATTACAGGTACGTCGAACGCAGGGGAAGTGAAATTACCAAGGATCGGGCGCAGCGGGCGAGCTGTCCACGGCGAACGACGGACCCACGGCGGAGGTGCTTCACCGACGAGCAAATCACAGAGGCACAGCGGACGCTACCATCCAATCAATGCTACGAACACCTTCACGGGAACCAGGGCGGAGCTCTGGAATCCCCCACGGAAGCCTGAGCGACCAAGATTCACGTGCCCGCCGGCGGCGGATCCACACCTCTCCTCTTTGGTCGACAATGGCGGCTTGGGTTGTTCAAGAGAGCCGAGCACCTATTTGTACCCTGCAAGAGGTCCGAGTCCGCATCCGAGGAGGTAGGGAGACCGTTGAGCCGGCCCGGCCAGCACCGAGGGTCTCGCGGCGGCCCGTTGCGGCGAGTTCGTTGCCGCGAATTTGGGGAAGGGGACAAGTCTGACAGATTGGGCCCAAGTGTCAGTGAGCGTGGAGGCAACAGGAGTGCACGGATGAGGACGATGACAAGCGGGACCCACTGTCGGCGAGAGGGAATTCGGGAGCGCGAGTGAGAGAGACTGGGCTGGGGGCCCCACACGTCAGCGAGTGAGTGCGGCGCGGCGGGGGTGAAGTTGGGCCGCGCGTGCTGGATTGTTTAAGTGGGCCGAATAGGATCTGGCCGGCCCATGAAGGCTTTTTATTCCTTTTTCTTTTTCTGATTTCCCCTTTCTTTCTTATTTCCAAATTTAAATTTTGAATTCAAATTTAAATTCAAGCTTGTGCTACATTAATACCCTTTTACTTCTGTGAAATTAAAAATACCAGTTTTAACATATAATTATATTATTTATATTATTTTTTTTATATATACTTCCTCTTCTTCTCATTTTCAAAACCCAAATTCCAATTCAAATTAAATTTCAACTTGTGGCAAATTCACTTTCAGATTAATAGTAAAATTTAGACATACCTAAAAGTGTGATGAATTTTATAACTTTATTTTGTTTTGTATAATATTTCTTTCTTCTTTCCTATTTCCAATTCAATCAAACCAAGTTTTAAATTCTAGATTTCAAATTTATGCACAAGTTAAACTTTCACATGATGCACAATTACTACATAGTGTTTCTTCATTTATTTATTATGATTATTTACCTTTAAAAAGGGTGAATTATAAAGTTTAATTATTTATCAATGGTATTTTGCTCAGATTTCTTCTATCAATCCCAAATTCAGAATTTTGGGTGTTACAGAAACCTTGGCGTATCACCTTTGCCGCTAGGGCCCTGGGGCCTGCGTGGGAGCCGCAGGTCCCCCTGTGGACTTCGCGCAGGATTTGAACGCCCTCGGTCTCGGTGACGCACTTAAGCATATCGGCTGACTGACCCCCCTTTTGTAAAGTTGGCCCTCGATCAATGCGAAGTCCCGGCTTCGGTGGTGGAGGCGCTTGGCCTCGTTGCTGTCGACTGGGTGATAGTACCCCTGCAGGTACAGAGTTATTGGCGCCCGCCAGTCTTCGGTCATGATAAGATTGATCATGCGGTGGCCCTTGCTGTCATTGGTTATTTGGAGCCCTTCAGGGCTGCGGACGGCTGGCGTGCCGATGACGTGATAGAACACGTCGGAGGGTAGGGCTTCACCCCTGGCGGCTGCCTTGGCCAATGCGTCTGCTTCTTCATTCTTGGCCCAGTCCACATGCTGCAATGTGAATCCCTTGAATTGTTTCTCGAGACTTCGGATGGCCGCGAGGTACTGCATAAGTGCGGGGTCCTTTGCTGCATAGTCTTTCTCGACTTGGCCGGCGACTACCTTGGAGTCTGTCGAACTATACAGGTGGTGACGCCGAGGGCTCTTAATTTGCAGAGGCCGAGGATGACAGCTTCGTATTCTGCTATGTTTTTTGTGCATCTGTCCGATTCTAGAGTGAAGCTTAAGCGTGCCACGTATCTGTGCTTGACCCCGGCGGGTGAGGTGATGACTGCAGCAGCGCCTGCCCCCGCATGGCACCAAGCGCCATCGCAGTGGATTGTCCAAGCCTTCTCTGCGGACGGATCCGGATGTGTTATTGGCCTGGTCCAGTCAACGACGAAGTCGGCTAGAACTTGTGACTTGATCGCTGTCCCTGGGCTCGAAAGTGATGTGGTAGCCAGAGAGTTCGACCGCCCATTTGGCGATCCGTACCGATGCCTCCAGGTTTCTGAATAATTCGCCGAGTCCCCTATCTGAGGTGACGCGGACCTTGAATGCTTCAAAGTAGTGGCGCAATTTGCGCGAAGACATAACAACTGCATATGCAATCTTTTTGAGCTCCGTCATGTTACATTTTGACGGTGTGAGCACTTCGGAGACATAATATACTGGGCACTACCTGATCACGCCCTCTACTGTCTGCTCCTGAACCAGTGCCGCAATGACCGCGTGCGGTGAGGCCGCAACGTAAAGCAACAGTGGTAGCGAAGAGTCGGGGCTCGTAAGAACGGCCAACTCCATCAGGTACTGTTTTAGTGAGGCGAAGGCCGCCGCCTGCTCTGGTCCCCAAGCGAAGTCTTTTGCGCCGCGGAGTGTTTTGAGGAAGGGAAGACTTCACTCAGCAGATTTGGAAATGAACCTGTTGAGGGCGGCCATTCTGCCCGTCAGACGCTGGACCTCTCTGGCTGACTGTGGGGGCTTCATGTTGATAATGGCCTAGATTTTGGTTGGGTTGGCCTCGATGCCGCTGTGTGATACCAGATAACCCAATATTTTCCCCTGTCGAACACCGAAGACGCACTTATCGGGGTTCAGGCGAAGTCGTGCGTCCCGCATGTTCGCAAATGTCTCGGCGAGGTCTGCTAGATGGTCCTGTTTATTCCTACTGGCGACGACGATGTCATCCATGTATGTGAATACGTTTCTGCCGACTTGCCCTTCGAGCACTGTTTTAGTGAACCGGGAGAAGGTGGACTCGGCGTTCTTGAGTCCCTCCGGCATTCTGATAAAGCAATATGTGCCGAAGGGTGTTATGAAGCTGGTGCTGGCCTTGTCCTCCTCCTTCATGTATATTTGATGATAACCGGAGAAGCAGTCGAGGAGTGACATGACCTCGCACCCGGCCGCGCTATCAACTATTTTGTCGATCCGGGGCAACGGGAAGTTGTCCTTTGGGCAGGCCTTGTTGAGGCTGGTGAAGTCTATGCACATTCGCCACTTGCCGCTCTTTTTCTGCACCATTACCACGTTGGAGAGCCATGTGGGGTAAGCCACTGGCTCGATGAATTTGGCTTCCAGGAGGCGGTGTACCTCTGCCTTGGCGGCCTCTGTCTTCTCGTCGAACATTTTGCGAAGCCGTTGTTTTTTTGGTCTCACCGAGGGGTCGATTCCCAAGCTGTGCTCAATTATGGATCGGCTGACCTTGACCTAGTCGAGGGCTGACCAAGCGAAGACGTCCTTGTTCTTGGACAAGTAGCACAAGAGTTTTTCCTCGTCATGCGAAATGAGGTCTTCGCTGATCGTGACTGTTTGCTTGGGCGTGGCCTGGTCGAGGGGAACAGTCTTGGTCCCGTTGTTGCTTTGCAGCTGCGCCTTGTGTTGTTTTTCAGTTGGGCTGGCGGGCGCTGGGACCTCGCGCTGGGCCGTAAGGCAGTGGACATTTCTTTGCCCGGGGATGAAGTCCCACTCTATATTGCGTGCAGTCTGCTAATTGCCGTAGACCGAGATGGCGCCTAACGGACCTGGTATCTTCATGCATAGGTACAATCCGTGAATGGCTGCTTCAAACTTGTTGATGGAGCCCCGGCCCATGATGGCGTTGTACGGATACACCATGTCGACGATGTCAAAGGTTATTTGCTCACTTCGGGCATTGGGCGCTACACCAAAGGAGAGAGGCAACTCTATGTTGCCGATAGGAAAAGTGCCCTTGCCGCCGAAGCCATACAACGGATTGTCCGAAGGCTTGAGCAAGCTGTGGCTTATGCCCATGCGGTCGAAGGCATGGAGGAAAATGATGTCTGCCTGACTGCCATTATCAACGAGGACTTTGTGCAGGTCCCAGCCTGCCACGCTGCAGTTGATGACCATGGCGTCGACATGGGGGGGCGCTGCGCAGGTCGACGTCTCGGGCGTCGAAAGTTAGCGGTACATGGGACCACTTTGTCTGCACGACTGGACCGGTGATGGCGACGTGGTTGATGCTGCGGTAGTGGTCCCGCTTCTGTCGCTTGGTGTCGAAGTCGACATTGGACCCCCCAGTGATCATATGAATGACTCCGCGATACGGCTGATCGGCGAAGTCTTATTGCTTGGGGGCGTGGGGGTGGGGGATGTTTTGTTGTTGCTTGTGTGGAGGTGGGGGTGGGGAAGGTACGATTTGTACTTCCTGATGGTGTTGGTATGCGTGGTGCGGTGGATGCGGGGCGGGGGCGTGGATGTATGGTGGAGGGTGTTGCTGATAAGTGTGCGCGACGACTCTTGGGTTGTCGGCCGGTTGCGCCCGTGCCATCCTGTCTCTGGTGGCCTTCGTCTCTAGGCAGTCTTTGGTTTGGTGGGCGCAGTCTTCGCCATGGAAGAGACAGTAGAATCGGCGCGGCGGCTGCGTGCGTCCCCGGCCCCTACCGCGAGTTCCACTTCCGTAGCCCTGGGGGGGATATTCCTGGTGGCGAGGGGCATCACTAGCGGGGTGCTGGTTGGCAATGTTGTGCACCTGCTGCTGATTACGGCCATCTCGGCCGGAGTCCTGGCTGCGGAGTCCTCGTCCACGTGCGGCTGGACTGTGGAGCATCTTTGGGTTTCCTCTGAGACTCAACCTTGCGCTGGTGGAGCTCTTCGGATTTGGCATATTTTTCAAATAGTTGATATAATTCCTGGAGGTTCTTGGGCAGGTCCCTGATGCAATGGCTGTAAAGGACGCCGGCGCAAAGGCCACTTATGGCGTAGTGAATGGCGATCTGGTCATCAACTGAGGGCAGCTGTGACTTGAGTGTTAGAAACTTGCGGTAATACTCCCGCAGAGTCTCTTTTTCCAGCTGCTTGCAGAGTGAGAGTTCGGCCAAGGCGTCGGTGTCTAGGCGGTACCCTTGGAAGTTGAGCAGGAATTTGTCCCTTAGGCTTCTCCAGGAGTCAATGGACATCGGAGGCAACCTGGTGAACCAGGTGAGAGCTGGGCCTTCGAGGGCGATGATGAAAGACTTGGCCATTGTGGCGTCGTCCCCTCCGGAAGATGCAACGGTGACCTGATAACTCATGATGTACTGTGCTGGGTCCGTGCTGCCGTTGTACTTGGGATAGGTCCCTGCCCGGAAGTTGGCAGGGCAGGGTGTCACTTGCAGATGTGGCGCCAGGGGACTTCGCTCGTCGAGGTAGTTGACCCCTTGAAATGGAGTGGAGTGTGGGAAGGCGTAGTCGCGCTGGGGGAAGTGCGGGTCTTCCACTTGCGCGCGCTGTTGCAGGGGCGGCCCGTGCTGTAGGCCGAGGTGGCCTTCGCGCTGCATCAGCACGATCTCCCGCTCGAGGTCCTGGGCCTTCTGCTCTTCGTCGCGTATCATTTGCCGCACCTTGGCTAGTGCAGACACGCGCTGGCGCTTGGCCTCCAGTATCTCTTTTTGCCTCTGGAGATTGCGGTTCTTGAGGCGCAGGGCGTGCAGCTGCAGCTGTTCTTCTGCTGAAACGCCGAGGACTTCACCGTCCTCGGTGAGGTCCGCGCCCTCCGGTGGGGCGAAGCCGAGGACTTCACCGTCCTCGGTGAGGTCCGCGCCCTCCGGCGGGGCGAAGCCTGGGGGAGGTTGCGGTTGTCCAAGGCCGCAGGTGCGGAGAGCGTCGTCTTCGCAGGTGCGGGGAACATCGTCTTCAGCAGCCTCTTGGTGGGTGGAGTGGGTGAGTGCGAGGGCCTTGCCCTTTTTTGCGGCCAGCAGTGCTGCCTTCGTAGCCTCGTCAGCCTTCGAGCTAGCTTTCTTGGGTGCCATCGCGGGTGGTTTTTTTGTAGCACGAACGGTGGGGCGCCAAATGTTGGAACTTGCTCACAGGCGCAAGTTGATCCAACGGGGGGTGTAATAGCGCAAACAAGGTTTCAGCACGTGATGGCAAAAGCTCTGTTCATCTAGCCTCTCAAGAGCACTGTGCGAGGGTATTTATAGGTGTCCGGGTGCCCAGCGTCCCGTGTTAAGGACGCATGTGCCCTCAGACACCTAAGTTATCCCCGGAATATTCCCATAAAGCGGGGTTACAGACTATAATTACAGGGACGCCTTTACAAATTAGGCCCGTAACACGCAGCGGCCACGCAGGGCCCGTTACAATGGGCCGGATCACACGTGGGCCTCCGTGCTGGACGAGGCCACACGGTGGGATGACCTCGTCACGGGTCTTCGTCCGATGTCGCATGGGGCGAAGGGTGTCCCTGCCCGTTGTCTTGTCTCCGTTGGGCCAACGACTACGGCGAAGGCCTCAAGCGAAGGGTGGCGTCTTTGCCTTCGCCCCAACAGATGGTTTTCTTCTTATTTAAAATTTTGGACCACATTTGCACCACGGGTTTTGTTTTTGCAAATCCTTTGTAAAATTCTTTTCAAAACATTTTGCAAATAGTCAAAGGTACATGAATAAGATTGAAAGAAGCATTTTCAAGATTTGAAATTTTATCCCCCTGTTTCAAATGCTTTTCCTTTGACTTAAACAAAACTCCCCCTAAATAAAATTCTCCTCTTAGTGTTCAAGAGGGTTTTGCAAGTTTTGAAGATACTACTTTCTTCCCCTTTTGAACTCAATAAGATATCAATTTGAAAGACTTCATTTTTGAAAAATCGGTGGTGGTGCGGTCCTTTTGCTTTAGGCTCACCCCTTTGGCATGAATCGCCAAAAACGGATACTTGTGAGTGAAATATAAGCCCTTTAACTTTCTCCCCAATGGCAAAATAGATATGAGTGAAGATTATACCAAGTGGAGAACGATGCGGAATACCGACAAACATCAATGGAGTTGAGTGGAAGCGCCTTCTTTGCCGAATACTCCATTTCCCTTTCAATTCTATGACTAAGCATAATAGTACACTTGAAAACACATCAGTCATAGACATAAAAGAGATTTGATCAAAGGTATATAAATGAGCTATGTGTGCAAAGAATCAATCAATCCACTTGGTGAAGTATTCAACGGCTACAAAGGTGAACTTGAGGTTCCCCTGAGCCGTGGGCAGGGGCCCGACAATGTCTAGGCCCCAGCGCTGAAGGGGCCACGTGTGGGCGATCAGCTTAGTGAACTGCGAGGGGCGTCCCGAGCGTGGGGAAAATTTCTGACAGGCCTTGCAGGATCTGACAACCCGATTTGCGGCGCAGATGATGGCGGGCCAGTAGAAACCTTGGCGTATCACCTTTGCCGCTAGGGCCCTGGGGCCTGCGTGGGAGCTGCAGGTCCCCCTGTGGACTTCGCGCAGGATTTGAACGCCCTCGGTCTCGGTGACGCACTTAAGCATCGGCTGACTGACCCCCTTTTTGTAAAGTTGGCCCTCGATCAATGCGAAGTCCCGGCTTCGGTGGTGGAGGCGCTTGGCCTCGTTGCTGTCGACTGGGTGATAGTACCCCTGCAGGTACATGGTTATTGGCGCCCACCAGTCTTTGGTCATGATAAGATTGATCATGCGGTGGCCCTCGCTGTCGTTGGTTTTTTGGAGCCCTTCAGGGCTGCGGACGGCTGGCGTGCCGATGACGTGATAGAACACGTCGGAGGGTAGGGCTTCACCCCTGGCGGCTGCCTTGGCCAATGCGTCAGCTTCTTCATTCTTGGCTCGGTCCACATGCTGCAATGTGAATCCCTTGAATTATTTCTCGAGACTTCGGATGGCCGCGAGGTACTGCATAAGTGCGGGGTCCTTTGCTGCATAGTCTTTCTCGACTTGGCCGGCGACTACCTTGGAGTCTGTTCGAACTATACAGGTGGTGACGCCAAGGGCTCTTAATTTGCGGAGGCCGAGGATGACAGCTTCGTATTCTGCTATGTTTTTTTGTGCATCTGTCCGATTCCAGAGCGAAGCTTAAGCGTGCCGCGTATCTATGCTTGACCCCGGCGGGTGAGGTGATGACTGCAGCAGCGCCTGCCCCCGCATGGCACCAAGCGCCGTCGCAGTGGATTGTCCAAGCCTTCTCTGCGGACAGATCCGGCTGTGTTATTGGCCCGGTCCAGTCGACGACGAAGTCTGCTAGAACTTGTGACTTGATCGCTGTCCTGGGCTCGAAAGTGATGTGGTAGCCGGAGAGTTCGGCCGCCCATTTGGCGATCCGTACCGATGCCTCCGGGTTTCTGAATAATTCGCCGAGTCCCCTATCTGAGGTGACGCGGACCTTGAATGCTTCAAAGTAGTGGCATAATTTGCGCGAAGACATAACAACTGCATATGCAATCTTTTCGAGCTCTGTCATGTTACATTTTGACGGTGTGAGCACTTCGGAGACATAATATACTGGGCACTTCCTGATCACGCCCTCTACTGTCTGCTCCTGATCCAGTGCCGCACTGACCGCGTGCGGCGAGGCCGCAACGTAAAGCAACAGTGGTAGCGAAGAGTTGGGGCTCGTAAGAACGACCAACTCCATCAGGTACTGTTTTAGTGAGGCGAAGGCCGCCGCCTGCTCTGGTCCCCAAGCGAAGTCTTTTGCGCCGCGGAGTGTTTTGAGGAAGGGAAGACTTCGGTCAGCAGATTTGGAAATGAACCTATTGAGGGCGGCCATTCTGCCCGTCAGACGCTGGACCTCTCTGGCTGACTGCGGGGGCTTCATGTTGATAATGGCCTGGATTTTGGTTGGGTTGGCCTTGATGCCGCTGTGTGATACCAGATAACCCAATATTTTCCCCTGTCGAACACCGAAGATGCACTTATCGGGGTTTCGGCGAAGTCGTGCGTCCCGCATGTTCGCGAATGTCTCGGCGAGGTCTTCGAGATGGTCCTGTTTATTCCTGCTGGCGACGACGATGTCATCCACGTATGTGAATACGTTTCTGCCGACTTGCCCTTCGAGCACTGTTTTAGTGAGCCGGGAGAAGGTGGACCCGGCGTTCTTGAGTCCCTCCGGCATTCTGATAAAGCAATATGTGCCGAAGGGTGTTATGAAGCTGGTGCTGACCTTGTCCTCCTCCTTCATGTATATTTGATGATAACCGGAGAAGCAGTCGAGGAGTGACATGACCTCGCACTCGGCCGCGCTATCGACTATTTTGTCGATCCGGGGCAACGGGAAGTTGTCCTTTGGGCTGGCCTTGTTGAGGCTGGTGAAGTCTATGCACATTCGCCACTTGCCGCTCTTTTTCTGCACCATTACCACGTTGGAGAGCCATGTGGGGTAAGCCACTGGCTCGATGAATTTGGCTTCCAGGAGGCGGTGTACCTCTGCCTTGGCGGCCTCTGTCTTCTCGTCGGACATTTTGCGAAGCCGTTGTTTTTTCGGTCTCACCGAGGGGTCGATTCCCAAGCTGTGCTCAATTATGGATCGGCTGACCCCGACCAGGTCGAGGGCTGACCAAGCGAAGACGTCCTTGTTCTTGGACAAGTAGCACAGGAGTTTTTCCTCGTCATGCGAAGTGAGGTCTTCGCTGATAGTGACTGTTTGCTTGGGCGTGGCCTGGTCGAGGGGAATAGTCTTGGTCCCGTCGTTGCTTTGCAGCTGCGCCTTGTGTTGTTTTTCAGTTGGGCTGGCGGGCGCTGGGACCTCGCGCTGGGCCGTAAGGCAGTGGACATTTCTTTGCCCGGGGACGAAGTCCCGCTCTATATTGCGTGCAGTCTGCTAATTGCCGTAGACCGAGATGGCGCCTAACGGACCTGGTATCTTCATGCACAGGTACAATCCGTGAATGGCTGCTTCAAACTTGTTGATGGAGCCCCGGCCCATGATGGCGTTGTACGGATACACCATGTTGACGATGTCAAAGGTTATTTGCTCACTTTGGGCATTGGGTGCTACACCGAAGGAGAGAGGCAACTCTATGTTGCCGATAGGAAAAGTGCCCTTGCCGCTGAAGCCGTACAACGGATTGTCTGAAGGCTTGAGCAAGCTATGGCTTATGCCCATGTGGTCGAAGGCTTGGAGGAAAATGATGTCTGCCTGACTGCCATTATCAACGAGGACTTTGTGCAGGTCCCAGCCTGCCACGCTGCAGTTGATGACCATGGCGTCGACATGGGGGGCGCTGCGCAGGTCGACGTCTCGGGCATCTAAAGTTAGCGGTACATGGGACCACTTCGTCTGCACGACTGGGCCGGTGATGGCGACGTGGTTGATGCTGCGGTAGTGGTCCCGCTTCTGTCGCTTGGTGTCGAAGTTGACACTGGACCCCCAGTGATCATATGAATGACTCCGCGATACGGCTGATCGGTGAAGTCTTCTTGCTTGGGGGCGTGGGGGTGGGGGATGTTTTGTTGTTGCTGGTGTGGAGGTGGGGGTGGGGGAGGTACGATTTGTACTTCCTGATGGTGTTGGTAAGCGTGGTGCGGTGGATGCGGGGCGGGGGCATGGATGTATGGTGGAGGGTGTTGCTGATAAGTGTGCGCGACGACTCTTGGGTTGTCGGCCGGTTGCGCCCGTGCCATCCTGTCTCTGGTGGCCTTCGTCTCTAGGCAGTCTTTGGTTTGGTGGGCGCAGTCTTTGCCGTGGAAGAGACAGTAGAATTGGCGCGGCGGCTGCGTGCGTCCCCGGCCCCTACCGTGAGTTCCACTTCCGCGGCCCTGGGGGGGATATTCCTGGTGGCGAGGGGCATCACCAGCGGGGTGCTGGTTGGCAATGTTGTGCACCTGCTGCTGATTACGGCCGTCTCGGCCGGAGTCTGGCTGCGGAGTCCTCGTCCATGTGCGGCTGGACTGTGGAGCATCTTTGGGTTTCCTCTGAGACTCAACCTTGCGCTGGTGGAGCTCTTTGGATTTGGCATATTTTTCAAATAGTTGATATAATTCCTGGAGGTTCTTGGGCGGGTCCCTGATGCAATGGCTGTAAAGGACGCCGGCGCGAAGGCCACAGGTGGCATAGTGAATGGCGATCTGGTCATCAACTGAGGGCAGCTGTGACTTGAGTGTTAGAAACTTGCGGTAATACTCCCGCAGAGTCTCTTTTTCCAGCTGCTTGCAGAGTGAGAGTTCGGCCAAGGCGTCGGTGTCTGGGCGGTACCCTTGGAAGTTGAGCAGGAATTTGTCCCTTAGGCTTCTCCAGGAGTCAATGGACAGCGGGGGCAACCTGGTGAACCAGGTGAGAGCTGGGCCTTCGAGGGCGATGATGAAAGACTTGGCCATTGTGGCGTCGTCCCCTCCGGAAGATGCAACGGCGACCTGATAACTCATGATGTACTGTGCTGGGTCCGTGCTGCCGTTGTACTTGGGATAGGTCCCTGCCCGGAAGTTGGCAGGCCAGGGTGTCACTTGCAGATGTGGCGCCAGGGGACTTCGCTCGTCGAGGTAGTTGACCCCTTGAAATGGCGCGGCGTGTGGGAAGGCATAGTCGCGCTGGGGGAAGTGCGGGTCTTCCACTTGCGCGCGCTGTTGCAGGGGCGGCCCGTGCTGCAGGCCGAGGTGGCCTTCGCGCTGCATCAGCGTGATCTCCCGCTCGAGGTCCTGGGCCTTCTGCTCTTCGTCGCGTATCATTTGCCGCACCTTGGCTAGTGCAGACACGCGCTGGCGCTTGGCCTCCAGTATCTCTTTTTGCCTCTGGAGATTGCGGTTCTTGAGGCGCAGGGCGCGCAGCTGCAGCTGTTCTTCTGCTGAAACGTCGAGGACTTCACCGTCCTCGGTGAGGTCCGCGCCCTCCGGTGGGGCGAAGCCGAGGACTTCACCGTCCTCGGTGAGGTCTGCGCCCTCCGGCGGGGCGAAGCCTGGGGGAGGTTGCGGTTGTCCAAGGCCGCATGTGCGGAGAGCGTCGTCTTCGCAGGTGCGGGGAACAACATCTTCAGCAGCCTCTTGGTGGGTGGAGTGGGTGAGTGCGAGGGCCTTGCCCTTTTTTGCAGCCAGCAGTGCTGCCTTCGCAGCCTCGTCAGCCTTCGAGCTAGCTTTCTTGGGTGCCATCGCGGGTGGTTTTTTCGTAGCACGAACGGTGGGCGCCAAATGTTGGAACTTGCTCACAGGCGCAAGTTGATCCAACGGGGGGGTGTAATAGCGCAAACAGGGTTTCAGCACTTGATGGCAAAAGCTCTGTTCACCTAGCCTCTCAAGGGCACTGTGTGGGGGTATTTATAGGTGTCCGGGTGCCCAGCGTCCCGTGTTAAGGACGCATGTGCCCTCAGACACCTAAGTTATCCCCGGAATATTCCCATAAAGCGGGGTTACAAACTATAATTACAGGGACGCCTTTACAAATTAGGCCCGTAACACGCAGCGGCCACGCAGGGCCCGTTACAACGGGCCGGATCATACGTGGGCCTCCGTGCTGGACGAGGCCGCACGGTGGGATGACCTCGTCACGAGTCTTCGTCCGATGTCGCATGGGGCGAAGGGTGTCCCTGCCCATTGTCTTGTCTCCGTTGGGCCAACGACTACGACGAAGGCCTCGAGCGAAGGGTGGCGTCTTTGCCTTCGCCCCAACAGATGGTTTTCTTCTTATTTAAAATTTTGGACCACATTTGCACCATGGGTTTTATTTTTGCAAATCCTTTGTAAAATTCTTTTCAAAACATTTTGCAAATAGTCAAAGGTACATGAATAAGATTGAAAGAAGCATTTTCAAGATTTGAAATTTTCTCCCCCTGTTTCAAATGCTTTTCCTTTGACTTAAACAAAACTCCCCCTAAATAAAATTCTCCTCTTAGTGTTCAAGAGGGTTTTGCAAGTTTTGAAGATACTACTTTCTTCCCCTTTTGAACTCAATAAGATATCAATTTGAAAGACTTCATTTTTGAAAAATCGGTGGTGGTGCGGTCCTTTTGCTTTAGGCTCACCCCTTTGGCATGAATCGCCAAAAACGGATACTTGTGAGTGAAATATAAGCCCTTTAACTTTCTCCCCAATGGCAAAATAGATATGAGTGAAGATTATACCAAAGTGGAGAACGATGCGGAATACCGACAAATATCGATGGAGTTGAGTGGAAGCGCCTTCTTTGCCGAATACTCCATTTCCCTTTCAATTCTATGACTAAGCATAATAGTACACTTGAAAACACATCAGTCATAGACATAAAAGAGATTTGATCAAAGGTATATAAATGAGCTATGTGTGCAAAGAATCAATCAAAATTCCTACAATCAAGAATATTAAGCTCATTCCTAAGTTTGGTAAAGGTTTTCTCATCTAAAGGCTTGGTAAAGATATCGGCCAATTGATCTTTGGTGTTTATATAGGCTATCTCGATATCCTCCTTTTGTTGGTGATCTCTCAAAAAGTGATATTGAATGGCTATGTGCTTAGTGCGGCTGTGTTCAACGGGATTATCCGCCATGCGGATTGCACTCTCATTATCACATAGGAGAGGGACTTTGCTAAATTTGTAGCCATAGTCCCTAAGGGTTTGCCTCATCCAAAGTAATTGCACGCAACAATGACCTGCGGCAATGTACTCGGCTTCGGTGGTAGAAAGAGCTACTGAGTTTTGTTTCTTTGAAGCCCAAGACACTAGGGATCTCCCCAGAAACTGACAAGTCCTTGATGTGCTCTTCCTATCAATCTTACACCCTGCCCAATCAGCATCGGAATATCCTAATAAATCAAATGAGGATCCCTTGGGGTACCAAAGACCAAATTTAGGTGTTTGAACTAAATATATCAAGATTCTCTTTATGGCCCTAAGGTGAACTTCCTTAGGATCGACTTGGAACCTTGCACACATGCATACAGAAAGCATAATGTCCGGTCGAGATGCACATAAATAGAGTAAAGAACCTATCATCGACCGGTATACCTTTTGATCTACGGATTTACCTCCCGTGTCGAGGTCGAGATGCCCATTGGTTCCCATGGGTGTCTTAATGGGCTTGGCATCCTTCATTCCAAACTTGGTGAGAATATCTTGAATATACTTCGTTTGGCTGATGAAGGTGCCCTCTTGGAGTTGCTTCACTTGAAATCCTAGAAAATACTTCAACTCCCCCGTCATAGACATCTCGAATTTTTGAATCATGATCCTACTAAACTCTTCACAAATAGATTTGTTAGTAGACCCAAATATGATATCATCAACATAAATTTGGCATACAAACAAATCATTTTCAATGGTTTTAATGAATAGAGTAGGATCGACTTTGCCGACTTTGAAGCCATTAGTGATAAGAAAATCTCTTAGGCATTCATACCATGCTCTTGGGGCTTGCTTGAGCCCACAAAGCGTCTTAGAGAGTTTATAGACATGGTTAGGGTACTCACTATCTTCAAAGCCGGGAGGTTGCTCAACATAGACCTCTTCCTTGATTGGTCCATTGAGGAAGGCACTTTTCACGTCCATTTGGTAAAGCTTAAAGCCATGGTAAGTAGCATAGGCAAGTAATATACGAATTGACTCAAGCCTAGCTACGGGTGCATAGGTTTCACCAAAATCCAAACCTTCGACTTGTGAATACCCTTTGGCCACAAGTCGTGCCTTGTTCCTTATCACCACACCATGCTCATCTTGCTTGTTGCGGAAGACCCACTTGGTTCCTACAACATTTTGATTAGGACGTGGAACTAAATGCCATACCTCATTCCTTGTGAAATTGTTGAGCTCCTCTTGCATCGCCAGCACCCAATTCGAATCTTGAAGTGCTTCCTCTACCCTATGTGGCTCAATAGAGGAAACAAAAGAGTAATGTTCACAAAAATGAGCAACACGAGATCGAGTGGTTACCCCCTTAT
Organism: Zea luxurians; assembly: GCA_029449295.1. Lineage (NCBI taxonomy): Eukaryota > Viridiplantae > Streptophyta > Magnoliopsida > Poales > Poaceae > Zea > Zea luxurians. The sequence goes on along the minus strand of JAOPSE010000024.1, from coordinate 7,051,724 downwards.
GAATGTCTCCTAAGATGGTGTTCACGGGGCGATCTCGTTGGATTGCTTGGTGGACTCTTGGGTGTGGCGGCCTTGGATCTTGTTCATCCTCCTTGTCTTGATCATTTGTATCTCCCCCTTGATCATTGTCGTCCTCTTGAGGTGGCTCATCTTCTTGATCTTCTTCATCATCTTGAGCCTCATCCTCATCTTGGGTTGGTGGAGATGCTTGCATGGAGGAAGATGGTTGATCTTGTGCTTGTGGAGGCTCTTCAAATTCCTTAGGACACACATCCCCAATGGACATGTTCCTTAGCGGATGCACGGAGCCTCTTCATCATCTAGCTCATCAAGATCAACTTGCTCTACTTGAGAGCCGTTAGTCTCATCAAACACAATGTCACAAGAAACTTCAACTAGTCTAGTGGACTTGTTAAAGACTCTATATGCCCTTGTGTTTGAATCATAACCAAGTAAAAAGCCTTCTACAGCCTTAGGAGCAAATTTAGATTTTCTACCTCTTTTAACAAGAATAAAGCATTTGCTACCAAAGACTCTAAAATATGAAACATTTGGCTTTTTACCGGTGAGAAGTTCGTATGATGTCTTCTTGAGGATTCGGTGTAGATATAACCGGTTGATGGCGTAGCAAGTGGTGTTGACCGCCTCGACCCAAAACCGATCTGAAGTCTTGTACTCATCAAGCATGGTCCTTGCCATGTCCAATAGAGTTCTATTCTTCCTCTCCACTACACCATTTTGTTGTGGCATGTAGGGAGAAGAGAACTCATGCTTGATGCCCTCCTCCTCAAGAAAGCCTTCAATTTGAGAGTTCTTGAACTCTGTCCTATTGTCGCTTCTTATTTTTTTGATCCTCAAGCCGAACTCATTTTGAGCCCATCTCAAGAATCCTTTCAAGGTCTCTTGGGTTTGAGATTTATCCTGTAAAAAGAATACCCAAGTGAAGCGAGAATAATCATCCACAATAACTAGACAGTACTTACTCCCATCGATGCTTATGTAAGCTATCGGGCCGAATAGGTCCACGTGGAGTAGTTCCAGTGGCCTGTCTGTCGTCATGATGTTCTTGTGTGGATGATGAACACCAACTTGCTTCCCTGCTTGGCATGCGCTACAAATCCTGTCTTTCTCAAAATGAACATTTGTTAGTCCCAAAATGTGCTCTCCCTTTAGAAGCTTGTAAAGATTCTTCATCCCAACATGGGCTAGTCGGCGATGCCAGAGCCAACCCATGTTAGTCTTAGCAATTAAGCAAGTGTCGAGTTCAGCTCTATTGAAATTAACTAAGTATAGCTGACCCTCTAATACTCCCTTAAAAGCTACTGAATCATCACTTCTTCTAAAGACAGTAACACCTGTATCCGTAAAAAGACAGTTGTAACCCATTTTGCATAATTGAGAAACAGAAAGCAAGTTGTAATCTAAAGAATCTACAAGAAAAACATTGGAAATAGAATGGTTAGGTGATATAGCAATTTTACCCAATCCTTTGACCAAACCTTGATTTCCATCCCCGAATGTGATAGCTCATTGGGGATCTTGGTTTTTCGCATAGGAGGAGAACATTCTTTTCTCCCCAGTCATGTGGTTTGTGCACCCGCTGTCGATGATCCAACTTGAGCCCCCGGATGCATAAACCTACAAAACAAATTTAGTTCTTGATTTTAGGTACCCAAACAGTTTTGGGTCCTTTGACATTAGATACAAGAACTTTGGGTACCCAAACACAAGTCTTGGAGCTCTTGTGTTTGCCCCCAACATATTTGGCAACTACTTTGCCTGATTTGTTAGTTAGCACATAAGAAGCATCAAAAGTCTTGAATGAAATGTTATGGTCATTTGATGCAATAGGAGTTTTCTTCTTAGGCAATTTAGCATGAGTGGATTGCCTAGAACTAGATGCCTCACTCTTATACATAAAAGCATGATGAGGTCCAGAGTGAGACTTCCTAGAATGAATTCTCCTAATTTTGTGTTCGAGATAACCGGCAGGGTATAAAATGTAACCCTCGTTATCCTGAACCATGGGAGCTTTGCCCTTAACAAAGTTAGATAATCTTTTAGGAGGGGCATTAAGCTTGACATTGTCTCCCTGTTGGAAGCCAATGCCATCCTTAATGCCAGGGCGTCTCCCACTATAAAGCATACTACGAGCAAATTTAAATTTTTCATTTTCTAGTTCATGCTCGGCAATTTTAGCATCAAATTTAGCTATATGATCATTTTGTTGTTTAATCATAGCAATGTGATCATGAATAGCATTAATGTTATTATCTCTACATCTAGTGCAAATAGAAACATGCTCAACAATAGATGTAGAGGGTTTGCAATCATTTAATTCAACAATCTTAGCATGTACAATGGCATTCTCATCTCTAAGATTGGAAATAGAAACATTGCAAACATCTAAGTCTCTAGCCTTAGCAATTAATTTTTCATTCTCATTCCTAAGGCTAGCAAGAGAGGCATTCAATTGATCAATCTTAGCAATGAAACTAGCATTATCATTTCTAAGATTGACATTTGAATCATCACAAATATTTGACTTCTCAACCTTAGCAATCAAATTAGCATTCTCAATTCTAAGGTTGGAGATAGTGTCATGGCAAGTATTTAGCTCACTAGTTAATTTTTCATTTTTCTCTACCTCCTGAGCATAAGCATTTTTAGTCTTAACATGCTTTTTGTTTTCCTTAATAAGGAAGTCCTCTTGGCTATCCAAGAGTTCATCCTTCTCATGAATAGCACTAATCAATTCATTTAATTTCTCTTTTTGTTGCATGTTAAGATTGGCAAAAAGAGTAAGCAAGTTGTAATCATCATTAGAATTTTCCTCATCACTAGAAGCGGCATACTTAGTGGAGGATCTTGATTTTACCTTCTTCTTCTTGTTGTCCTTCGCCATAAGACACTTGTGGCCGACGTTGGGGAAGAGGAGGCCTTTGTTGATGGCGATGCTGGCGGCGTCCTTGTCGTCGGAGGAGTCGGTGGAGCTCTCGTTGGAGTCCCACTCCCGGCAAACATGTGCATCGCCACCCTTCTTCTTGTAATACTTCTTCTTTTCCTTCCTCTTTCCCCTCTTATTGTTTTCCCTGTCACTATCACTAGATAATGGACATTTAGCGATAAAATGACCGGGCTTACCACATTTGTAGCAAACCTTCTTGGAACGGGGCTTGTAATCTTTCCCCTTCCTTTGCTTGAGGATTTGGCGGAAGCTCTTGATGATGAGCGTCATTTCCTCATTGTCGAGCTTGGAGGCGTCGATGGGGACCTTACTCGGTATAGAGTCTTCTTTCTTCTCCTCCGTTGCCTTGAATGCAACGGGTTGTGCCTCGGGTATGGAGGAGGAGACGCCTTGCTCGATGATCTTCTTGGAGCCTTTGATCATCAATTCAAAGCTCACAAATTTGCCTATCACTTCCTCGGGAGACATTAGTTTATATCTTGGATCACCACGAATTAATTGAACTTGAGTGGGGTTAAGAAATATGAGTGATCTAAGAATAACCTTGACCATTTCATGGTCATCCCACTTGGTGCTCCCGAGGTTGCGCACTTGGTTCACCAAGATTTTTATCCGGTTGTACATGGCTTGCGGGTCTTCTCCTTAGTTGAGCATGAAGCGACCGAGCTCCCCCTCAATCGTTTCCCTCTTGGTGATCTTCGTCACCTCGTCTCCTTCGTGCGCGGTCTTGAGCACGTCCCAAATCTCTTTGGCACTCTTCAATCCTTGCACCTTATTATACTCCTCTTGACTTAGAGAGGTGAGGAGTATAGTAGTTGCTTGGGAATTGAGGTATTGGATTTGGGCGACTTCGTCCGCATCATAGTCTCCATCCCCTATGGATGGTACCTGTACTCCAAATTCAACAACGTCCCATATACTTGTGTGGAGTGAGGTTAGGTGAAATTTCATCATTTCACTCCACCTAGAATAATCTTCACCATCAAAAGCCGGTGGTTTGCCTAATGGGACGGAAAGTAAAGGAGTATTTTTAGGAATGCGAGGGTAGCGTAGGGGGATCTTACTAAACTTCTTGCGCTCATGGCGCTTAGAAGTTACGGACGGCACGTCGGAGTCGGAGGTGGATGGCGACGAAGAGTCGGTCTCGTAGTAGACCACCTTTTTCATCTACTTTTTCTTTTCGCCACTCCGATGCGACTTGTGAGGAGGTGAATCCTCCTTCTTCTTGTTGCGGGACTCTCCCGATGGAGCCTTCCCATGGCTTGTGGCGGGCTTCTCGCCGGTCACCATCTCCTTCTTGGCGTGTTCTCGCGACATCACTTCGAGCGGTTAAGATCTAATGAAGCACCGGGCTCTTATACCAATTGAAAGTCGCCTAGAGGGGGTGAATAGGTGGAATCTGAAAATTATAAACTTAAGCACAACTACAAGCCGAGGTTAGCGTTAGAAATATAAACGAGTCCGAAAGAGAGGGCGAAAACAAATCACAAGCAAATGAAGAGTGAGACGCGGTGATTTGTTTTACCGAGGTTCGGTTCTTGCAAACCTACTCCCTATTGAGGTGGTCACAAAGACCGGGTCTCTTTCAACCCTTTCCCTCTCTCAAACGGTCACTTAGACCGAGTGAGCTTCCTTCCTTGATTTCCCGGGTCACTTAGACCCCGCAAGGACCACCACACAATTGGTGTCTCTTCCTTCGCTTACAAGGTTTTGAGAGTAAGAATGAGAGAAAGAAGAAAGACAACCAAGCAACAAGAGCAACAAAAGAACACAAGTCGATCTCACAAGTCCTAAAACTAGAGTTGAATTGGGGACTTTGATTCGATCGGAGGCTTTGATTTGTGTCTTGGAGTGTTGTGTATTGCTCCTGTATTGAATGAGATGTAGTGAATGCTTGGATGTCTTGAAGAGCGGTGGTTGGGGGGTATTTATAGCCCCAACCACCAATATGGTCGTTGGTGAAGGCTTCTATTGTATGGCGCACCAGACAGTCCGGTGTGCCACCGGACACTGTCCGGTGCGCCAGCCACGTCACCAGGCCGTTGGGTTCCGACCGTTAGAGCTCTGACAACTGGGGTCACCGGATAGTCCGGTGGTGCACCGAACAGGTCCTATAGACTGTCCGGTGCGCCTTCTGGCGCCTGCTCTGACTTCTTGCGCGCGCAGGCGCGCACTATAGCGCATTTAATGTTCTCTGCAGACGACCATTGGCGCGAAGTAGCCGTTGCTCTGCTGGCACATCGGACAATCCGGTGCTGCACCGGACAGTCCGGTGAATTATAGCGGAGCGGCCTCCCCAAATTCCCGAAGCTGGCAAGTTCAGAGTCGATCTCCCTGGTGCACCGGACACTGTTTGGTGGCACACCGGACAGTCCGGTGCGCCAGACCATGGCTGCCTTCGATATACTTTGCTCCTTTGTTTTGAACCCTTTTTTTGACTTGTATTGGTTTGTTGTGAACCTTTGACACCTGTAGAACTCATAATCTAGAGCAAACTAGTTAGTCCAATAATTTGTGTTGGGCAATTAAACCACCAAAATTCATATAGGAAAAGGTTTGACCATATTTCCCTTTCAGTACATTAGGGACGTGCCAATTCCTAGGAAGGTCCCTTGTGTCTTGGAGTTCAAAGAAACAAACCTCTGTTGCCCTATCCACCGCTGAGGCCGAGTATGTTGCCGCAAGACAGTGTTGCGTGCAACTACTTTGGATGAGGCAAACCCTCCGGGACTTTGGCTACAATCTGAGCAAAGTCCCACTCCTATGTGACAATGAGAGTGCAATCCGCATGGCGGATAATCCTGTTGAACACAGCCGCACTAAGCACATAGACATCCGGCATCACTTTCTGAGAGACCACCAGCAAAAGGGAGATATCGAGGTGTTCCATATTAGCACCGAGAACCAGCTAGCCAATATCTTTACCAAGCCATTAGATGAGAAAACCTTTTGCAGGCTGCATAATAAGCTAAATGTCTTAGATTTGTGTAACTTGGATTGATCTATAGCATACATGTGTTTTATGCCTTTGATCATGTTACTTATACATTTATGCAATTTGTTGCTTATTTATGGTGCTCAAGTTGTGCAAGGGATCCCTGGACCTCACAAGTCCATGTGTGAATGATGCACATATTTAGGGCGAGAAGTGCTACAACTTGACCCTTTGAGACTAATCCTTATGTTTGAGTTACTTGATGTAGTCTCAAAGGTACATTGAAAGGGAAAGGTGAACTTGGACCATGCTAAGACTTCCACTGCACTCCGGTATTAGTGTACTCACCTCCAAGTTCATTCTTATGCTCTTATTGCCTTTTGCTCTTAATTGACAATTTTTGGTGAGGCAATGGGGTTAAAGGGCCAAGAATGATCCCATTTTGGTGCTTAATGCCAAAGGGGGAGAAATTAAGGCCAAAGCAAATGGATCAGCTACCACTTGTGAATTTTGAAAACAATAGAGTTAGAACTTTTGATTTGTCCAAAATGCTCTTATTGCAAAATTTTGTCTCTTGTGGGGGAGAATGGGAAAAGGGGGAGTTTTTGGCTCTTGATAAATTTTTTCATTGGAATATCTCTCTTTGTGCCCAAACAAGTGAGTTTGACTTAGAGATAGGAAAATGAATTTGATTTGCAAAAACAAACCAAGTTGTGGCAAAGATAGATCCAAATATGTCAAAACTTGTGCAAAAACAATTTTGTTCTCAATTGCATTGATGTTGCACTTCTTTTGGTTGCTTTTTGATGGGTTGGCATAAATCACCAAAAAGGGGGAGATTGAAAGGGAAATGTGCCCTTGGGCCATTTCAATAATGTTTTGGTGATTAAGTGTCCAACACATATTAAGTGAGTTGATTATGTGCCAAACCAGCAAGAAGTGCAAATCATGTAACAAGGTATGTTTCTAGACTTAGTACATTGTTTTGAGTACTAACATATATTGTCTAAGTGCTAGAAACAGAGAAAAGAAGAGAAGAAAAGAAATGCAAAAGACTTGGCTTGGTACAGCCAAAGTCCAGCTCGGCTTGGCACACCGGACTGTCTGGTGGTGCATCGGACAGTGTCCGGTGCGCCAGGCTAGCCTCCGGTGAACAGGCCATTCTCGGGAAAAATCGGCAGCTTACGGCTATAATTCACCGGACTGTCCGGTGGTGCACCGGACTGTCCGGTGAGCCAACGGCCGCCAGCGCAACGGTCGGTCACGCAATCTGCGGGCGACGCGTGGCCCGCGCCAACGATCGACAGGGGCACCGGACTGTCCAGTGTGCACCGGACGGTGTTCAGTGCGCCAACTGCCACGAATCTGCAACGGTCGGCTGCGCTAGAATAGGAAAGAGATCAGCACCGGACCATCTACAGTGACTGTCCGGTGGCGCACCGGACTGTCCGGTGCGCCACCCGACAGAAGGCAAGGATAGCCTTCCTTGTTGGCCTCCAACGGCTCCTAGCTGCCTTGGGGCTATAAAAGGGACCCCTAGGCGCATGGAGGAGTCACCCAAGCATTCAAGAAACATTCTAAGACTTCTAGACTCCAAATTCGTGCATTTGATTCTTTAAGATAGTGTTGCGTTTTGAGCTCAAGTTGTGCCTTGTGTGTGTGTGATTGTGTTGTGATTTGAGTCTTGTGTGCGTTGCTCTCCCCTCCCTTACTTATGTGCTTCTTTTGTGATCATCATTGTAAGGGCGAGAGGCTCCAAGTTGTGGAGATTCCTCGCAAACGGGAGAAAGACAAAGAAAGGAAAAACCATGGTATTCAAGTTGATCATTGGATCACTTGAAAGGGGTTGAGTGCAACATTGGGACGCCACAACGTGGAAGTAGGGAAGTATTACTTGGCCGAACCACGGGATAAAAATCGCGTGTCTCTTGTGTGCTTTACCTTTGATTATCTGCGGTCACAAGAACTCGCTTCAAGCTACTTAGCCGTTCTAACTTACATAACAAAGTTTTGTGGCTATTAGTGTTGAATTTTACAGGATCACCTATTCACCCCCCTCTAGGTGCTCTCAACAACAACCCATAATGCACCTTAGCATTCGATCCATGAATCTAGATTATCTCTTGGGTGAAACTTCTGGATTCAGGGGACATGGATTGATAATACCAGACATAAAAAATGAATAGTGAATTTATATTCTTTTTTAACACAATAGTGAATTTATTTTATGCAAACACATAGTCTTATGGCCCAAATAGATAATAGAGTAGGATCAGGTGGTACCAAATAGTGATATTGGTTCTGCATTTCTACATTGGAAAATTCAAATTACCAAATTAGCAGAAATCAGCATATACCACGACAGCAGCCAAGATTAGAACTGCACCTTCACTTGTTCTACCTAACAGGGGAGTGGGATGACGAACTCCTGGCCCAAACTGAGCGACGAGTCGGGGTCGTCGTCGGTGAGCCCGTTGGCGGTGTGGATCTGGTCGGTGAAGGGGAGGCCAAGTCACCGCGACACAGCGATTGGCACGCGAGAGGCGACCTCACGAGGGACAATGCGGTTGGCGGCGCCTGGAGAGTCGAAATCGAGTGCGTTCCAGCGATCGTTGATTTCGCTGTCGTGCCACGGAACACCATCACAGCTAGGAACAACACCCGGGCAGTCGCGCTGGAGAGCGGGTCCGCGCGAAGCAGGGGCAGTCTAGAGATGTAGCATCGACGCTGCGAGGAAAGGTGGTAAGGTTAGGGGAGGGAAGAAAATCAGGGAAACGAAGGGAAGGCACCTCTGTAACGATGACAGGGAGGCTATCCGCCATGGTTCTCGTCTATGGGGACGCTTGTCCGCCGCGGTCGTGCTGGCTTCGCCGCGCTCGCTCGTGTCGCGCAACTGCCGCCACTGAAAACCTAGTCTCAGCCATCGCGGAAGGCCAGGTAGAGCGGTTGGTTTTATACGATGATACATGAGCGTAAACCTATGTATAACTAAGCGTAAACATTATAGTGGGTGGACCGGATGGTGCGCCTGATCAACCGGGTGGATGGTCAGGGCTTCCTATAGTTAAACAGAGCCCATGCCGTATATATATAGGGCAGGTATAACGGGAGCCCTGGGCTTCCAATAGTTAAAGGAAGCCTAGGCCGACCACCCTGCAACGTGGTTCAACCCAGCGCGCCAACTCAACCAGGTTATTGGGTGCGCCACCGTCCCATGCGCGCAAAAAAGGAATGCATGCATTAGTCAAACACGTTCCCTTGCATGCGCGTAAATTTAGGAAAGATATGTGTGACGGTTTCTATTTTTAAATGCTTTATTTCCTCCATAAATTTAGGATCCCTGCAACAGCCATGCAGATAGACTCATAAGGACCATTTTATGATATATGCTGATACTAAATATGCTACACTGTGTAGATAATTATGCAATTTGGTATACTGCATAAAAATCTGTTACCATCTGCATGCGCACAAATTTATGATGGAAAGAATGTGCAATAAAAGGAAATGAATTGCACGCATAGAAACAAAAAATCGTATTTAATGTTTTATTTCCTTCATAAATATAGTATCCTTCCAACAACCCTGCAGCTAAACACATTAGAACTAGTTTATGATATATACTGATACAAATTATACTACACGGTGTAGGTATTTATGCAATTCGGTACACTGCATAAAAAATCTAGCATGTTGTTCACTGGTGGACGCATCTCCGGGTTGGAGCGTAAAAACCTTAAGTTTTGAGCATAAAATCCCTCAATTATAAGCGTAAATATCGAGCCAATGTGAGAGGTTGATAGTTCTAGTAGGTTGTTATTATGATCCTATTTTTATGGCAGATCTAAAAATATGGCAGCCGCATGTATACGGTTTCTATTTTTATACAGATCCAAAAATTATGGCAAAATACATGCATGAGTCAAACACGTTCCCTTGCATGCGTGTAAATTTAGCAAAGATATGTGTGGCAGTTTCTATTTTAAATGTTTTATTTCCTCCATAAATTTAGGATCGCTGCAACAGCCATGCAACTAGACTCGTAAGGATCATTTTATGATATATACTGATACTAAATATGCTACACTGTGTAGATAATTATGCAATTTGGTATACTGCGTAAAAATTTACCAGCTGCATGCACGAATTTATGATTGAAAGAATATGCAATGAAAGGAAATGAATTGCATGCATAGATACAAAAAACTGTATTTAATGTTTTATTTCCCTCATAAACATAGGATCACTTCAACAATCATGCAACTAAACGTATTAGAACTAGTTTATGATATATACTGATACAAATTATACTACACGGTGTAGATATTTATGCAATTCGTTACACTGCGTAAAAAATCTGGCATGTCGTTCACTGGTTGACACATCTCCGGGTGGAACGTAAAAACCTTATGTTTTGAGCATAAAATCTCTCAATTATAAGCATAAATACCAAGTCAATGTGAGAGGTTGATAGCTCTAGTAGGTTGTTATTACGATCCTATTTTTATGACAAATCCGAAAAACATGGTAGCCGCATGCATGCGGTTTCTATTTTTATACAGATCCAAAAATTATGGCAAAATCGTGGGAGTTTCCATTGCATGCGCGCAAATTACGAACAGCATAAATCAAGGAATTGTCTTTCCAATGTGCATGCAGTAAATTGATATACGAACTCCATGTTCAAGCATAAAATCGTATAGTTTTTAGCATAAATAATACATCTGGTAGGCATAAAACACAATAATCGAAAAGAAAACACGAATCGAAGGAGGTAGTGGCTGGAGGACGTCGTCGATGACACAAGCACAAATGTAGGTCATCACTCGGACCGCCCAAACTGCGCCGGATCAAAGGATGTCATGCGCGATCATCGATGCGCGCATCTCTTGCCTTCCGTGACGTCACTCGCTTCAACCTCGTGCCTCATGTGTCGTCGTCGCTACTCGCACGTCGATGGGCACCGCTTGCTCGCCGGCCTTGGAAGTACCGCCTCCTCGAGGCCTCGTGGACACCGCCGCTTGCCCGCACAAGGGCCCCGCTGTCACTCGCCCCGCCGCCACCGACCTCGGAACCGTCGCTACTACTCCGGATCGAGGAACCTCTGCCACCGCGCGTCGAGGCCATGGAACTGCGGCCACCGGCTGGGGATCCACCGCCGCACACGCTCTGGGGCAACCGCCGTCGTCGCACGAGGCGTCGCTAATGAATCAGAGTGGAGCGTAAAAAACTGAACCCTAGCACTTCGGGTTCTGTTTTATAGACGTCCGGATCTGGTCCGGCTCGGCCAGATTGCACCGTCCGACCTAGGCTTCCTCTAGTTATTGGAATGGAAGCCCAGGGCTTCCATTACTAGAGAGAGCCCCGGCCCCCGGCCAGGCTAGGTGTGCGGGCGCGAGACGACGTGGCAGGTGGTGGGACTACCGCGCCGCATGCACCGAGTCAAGGTGGGGCGTTTATGCATACGGAATTTGAATGAAACAGATGCATAAATGGTAACGTGGGGGGCTCGGGTATGGAGACGTGGGTCGTGCGTTATGCTTGCGTATTTTGCCGTTATTGGCTATGTAAATTCGCATCTGACGCGACGTGAGTGGTCAGATCGGGTAGTCGGGGTGACGCGCGCGTCATCCGGGAATGTGGGGCGGTCGCACGATGGGGTGATGCATGTTTATGGAAATGTAACACAATGGGCATGTAATCGTAACAGATCGTTCACGTAAATCTCGCGACATGCAAACTGCGCAGCAAATCGCACAGGATATTGGATCATGCCATGAATATAGGCCAGGACGGTTTATGCGAGTATAGGAGCTACAAAAAATGGGCTACACACAGCCGCTGTCGCTTTTTTTCAGAGCTCTCGAAGAGTTAGGGCATACACAATGGAGACGGCCAGGGGATCGGAGCAGTGTGGAGAAGATACGGCGACGACGACACCCTGTACGACCGATGGCCGGATTGCTGTAACTCCACCGGCTGCGTTACCGGCGCCAGGAATTCTTGAAGACAACAACACAATTCATCCAAGTTTGGTGGGAACAAGTCAGCGGATACCCATGCAGACAATTGGTGAACATGAGCAGGACACACCACACATTCTCCAAAGCCATGTTAGTTCAAAGGAATACCCATGTATTTGTTATACAATTTCTGTGCAAGTTATGGTTTCACCGAATACACATGTATTAGTGATATAGTCCGAGCAATTTATGAAGTCCTAGAAATTCACCATGCTATAAGCTTATTTTTTATATATGTGCACTGCATGACAACTCCATTAATTGAATAGGATGATAGTATAGATCAACGATTGGTACCGAAGGTCGGTATGACATTTAGCAATGTGGACGAGGCGTAGAAATTCTATAGCCGATATGCATATGAAGTTGGATTTCCATTGAAGAGATATAGGGAGAGAAAAAATTGCAAGTGGTTGAATTGTTCAATGGAAGGCAAGCGTGCCGAAAGAGGATATGGTAATCCAAAAGTGCGAAAAACAATTTCCAAGCGAACACAATGCAGAGCTAGAATGAAACTTAAAAAAATCTATGACGATGCCAAAGAGAATATCATTTCAGTGCGGATTGATCTTATTCATTTGGAACATAATCATGAGTTCTTCAGGAAGGATACATAAAAGAATCAGTTACGTGCAACAAGACACATGATCCAGAATACATGGAGTTCCTTAGTGCGATGCAAGAAAGTAGGATTCCGCAACACTGTATTATGGATTTTGTTTCAGAAATGCATGGTGGATGAGAGAATGTACCATTAACTACACAAGACATGATCAACCTGTAAGTCATTTTGTTATTTACACTAATAGAATGACATAATGACGTTGTGTACGTATTGACTATGGCATATTGTTTAATGTTCACAGGAAGATAGCGCGACAAAGAGAAAGAAATGCCAATGATGTGTCTAAGCTCCTATCTTTTTTGCATTGTGTAAAAAAGATAACCCACAGTTTTTCTCTGACTTCCAACTAGACCAAGAAGGAAAGATTTTGAGCATTTTTTGGTCCCATGCTAGCCAGCAAGCAGATTACATTGACTTTGGAGATGCAGTTACCTTTGATACAACTCATAAGACAAATCTATATGACAAACCCCTAGGAATGTTTGTTGGTTGTAACCACCATCTGCAGTGCACCGTATTTGGTTTCACATTGTTGGGTGACGAAACTGTAGACACATTCGAGTGGGTTTTCAATGCATTCAAAACATGCATGGGAGCTGAAGGACCACGAGTAATGCTTACAGGTATGATTAATAAGCTTAACAATTATTACGTTCTACTATGATTGTATTGAATGCAATTATAGTTGGTAATGTGTTGCATAATGTTGTGAAAATTTATGATTTTAGATCAAGATCCAGCAATGCCAGTTGCACTAGGCAGGGTATTTCCAAACATAATCCATCGTTTGTGTTTGTGGCATGTTCAGAACAGGTATATGCCGTATTTAAACGAGTTGTACGCTAGATTTGAGGAAGAGGATTTCAAAACAATGTTCCAATCTATAATACATCATCCTTTAACTGTAACTGAGTTTGAGACTGCCTGGGCAATGCTGATTGATGATTTCCATCTACATGATAACATTGGATACCAGCTTTTTTCAAACATGATTATTGTGGGTTGATTGTCTCTACACAGCGTAGCGAGAGCATGAACAAACTCGTAAAAAGTGCTCATGTCGATGCAAACTCGCCACTACATCAATTCGCCAAGCAAATGTTGAAGCTTCTACACAGTAGGAAGATGAAAGAGGCAAAAGAGGCATTAGGATGCATGGTGAGTACATAGAATATTATTATATCATAATATTTAATGTACCGTATTATAACGTATAATTTTGTATACTGTAGGGCCAAAAGGAAACAAATACATTGTATATGTTTGAGATACGTGTAGCGAGGACATACACAAGGGCTGTAATGAATAAGTTTCACGAGTCTTTGAAATATGCTACTGCATACAAGATATCACATGATCCAGATGGTGGTGTGAATGATTGGGTGGTTCAGCATACTTCAAGGTCAAATAAGATTGTGTGGGGGCAACACCAATTCAAAGTAATGGCTGATGTAGATGCTGGAAAGTATGAATGTGAATGCAAGCATTGGGAGCATACAGGTATGTCATATTGGGTAATTGTTGTATAAAAATGTTTATTTATAATGAGTGAACATAAACAAAAACATTTTTACATGTTTTGCTGTAGGTCTGCTTTGTGTGCATCTTTTACGAACATTTATGCATCTTCAAATTGATCGAATACCTTCGGAATACATCCTTCAGAGATACACCTACTCTGCTATACAAGATGTGACTTTTTCAAGGGATGATAAGAATTTGAAGGGTAAAGACGGTGAGACTAAATCATATAGGCAAAAGATGTTGCTTAAAAAGTCAATGAAAGTAGTACATCATGCAAGTCTTTCAAAGGCTGGATATGATAGAGCCCTAGAGATGATGGATGAACTACTTTTGCTACTTTCACGGTTGGAGCCAGATATAGAAGGTGATGATAGTACTAGTGATGGCGAAGGAATACAGGTATTTAATATATTAATTGAAATAGTCGTGTATTTTAATTGATATACTAAGTTTATAGTTTTGGTAAATGGGAAATATGTGAAACTTGCCTGATACAGGGCGACAGGGATGATGTAAGAGACATGATGGGAGATAATATAACGACAAGAAGGGCGCAGGCTGGTGTATGTATAATATTTTATATGATGTTTACTATGTATAATGGTGTGAACTGTTTGTCATAAACACAACTATTTATTGTCAATTGTATGATTTGTCAGGAAATTCAATTGGTGCCTACTTTACAAGAAGGTGGTGTGCGCGATACCCAATGTGCTATGCCACAACAAATACTGGAACAGGTAATACATGCTTATAAAAGACGAAAAGTTGTTACAATACAAAATAGTAACGATTGGACCTTGATGCTGATTATGAATGTAACATCAATGGTATATGTGTGCAGCACGATGCTGGACAATTGACCACTAGCATACCACTGATTGATGTGTGTGCAACAGATATTGTTGGGGGCCTTCGTCCTCCGAAGGTCCTCAAAAACATGATTTGACAGTGTTTTCCAAGTGGATTATGTGAGCAGGTGTTTTTGGACTCAGAACTATGAATATGGAGCACGATCGGGACGAAGCTTGAACCAGACGAAGGACGAGCGCAGGCGAAGCTGTGCGCAGGAGAGCTTCGGCGCAATTGCTGAAGGGGGGAACCGACTTAAAGACGAAAAGACTGCGTGGACCTTGACTGATTTCCGTAGGCTATTAACAAATGTAATGGACATGGATGTAATTTCATGTGGGCTGCGTCCCGCGTCTATAAATAGATGAACAGTACTCCCGTACTGTTCACGCTGACTTGGCATTTGCGTCACGTTCGTACTTTTTATCTTCTCTCAAGACCGAAGGTACATTTGTAATTCATAATCATTTCTATTCCTTTGTGTTAATAAAATAGAAATGATTCCACGATTTACATTCCATGCTTTTTATGAGTCCTTCGTTACTACTTGTTGAATTTACGAAGGTATGTTTCTTCTGACCTTCGTCCGGAACTCATTATTCCCGATAGGGAGTAATGTTCGATAGGACGAAGGGCCTTAACGTTTAACACCTTTTATGTTGCCTTGTTCTTAATCCGAAGCATTTGAGAACAAGTCCCCAACATTGGCGCCCACCTCCGGTGAACTCACTTCCACTTCGAGTTTTTTTTGAACACCTTCGGAAGCTATGGCGCCGAAGAAGGCTTCAGCGGCTGGGGCTTCAGCACTGCAACCGCTGGACCACAACCAGGAGACCGTCTCTCTTCGGGAGGCCCGAAGCCAGAAGAGAAAGGCTGTTATCCCGACACTTCAGGAAGAAGAGCTAGACCAAGAAATCAGGGATATGGAAATGCTACACCAACAAGTACAAAGGAAGAAGGAGAAGATGGCCCGCCTAGCTGAGTTGCAAAGGCAGATAGACGAAGCCTCTGAGGAAGTCCGCCATCTTACTCACGATGAGCAGAACAGAAGGCCTCATCAGAAAGACCTTCATCAGGAGGGCTTCGTCAACGAAGATGACTGGTATGATAATTTCCATCAGGGAAATTTTGTTTTTGATGATGCTTCTCCTCTGTCTGCTGAGCTGCAGGCTACACCTTGGCCTCCATCCTATAAACCACCCCAGCTCCCCATGTTTGATGGTCACTCCGACCCGAAGCAATTCTTGATGAGCTATGAAGCAACGGTGTCTTCGTATGGGGGCAATGCTGCAGTCATGGCGAAGTCTTTCGTTATGGCTGTCAGGAATGTTGCTCAGACCTGGTATTCCTCCCTTCGGCCAGGGACAATAACTTCATGGCAGAAGCTGAAGGATATGTTACTGACCAGCTTTCAAGGATTCCAGACGAAGCCGGTCACAGCTCAAGCCCTGTTCCAGTGTATCCAGGATCACGAAGAGTACCTTCAGGCGTATGTCCGAAGGTTTTTACGATTGAGGGCACAGGCACCAACGGTGCCTAATGAAATTGTTATCGAAGCCATGATCAAGGGGCTTCGTCCTGGGCCTGCAGCTCAGTACTTTGCTAGAAAGCCTCCTCAGACTCTGGAGAAATTGCTTCAAAAGATGGATGAGTACATTCGTGCTGACAATGACTTTCGTCAAAGAAGGGAGGAGGCCTTCAGATTTTCTGAAATGACCAGGGGCTTCGGAGGAAGATACTACCCGAGACATGTCCGTTCTATCCACAACACTCAGAATGACGATAAGGGGAGTCAGAATAGACCACAATGCTCATCACAGGCTTCGGGGCAACAACAAACTTCCTTCCGGCCACCAGCTCCAAGAGGCAGAGGCGCCAGGGGCTTCGGCGGAAGATTCGGAGATCAGCCAAGGAGGCTGTTTTGCTTGTTCTGTGGAGAAGGCAAGGGCCATACCACTAGGTCGTGCCATATTACAATCCAGAAGCAAAAGGAAATTGCCGAAGCAGCATCTCAACAAGCTCAGCCGAAGCAGGTTATGCATACTGCTTCGTATCATCCGCCTTATGTCCCACAATACATAGACAACCACCCTGCAGCTTCTGTAGCTTCGGCAAGTCAACCTCAAGCTTCCTGGCAGCAGCTTCCGCCCCCACCTCCATTGCAGCAAGGTCAACAGCCAGAAGGGAGTCAATACGCTCCACATCAGAGGGACTTCAGGGAGCAGTCCGAAGCTCGCACAGTCAACAGCACTGTGCCAGAGTCGAAGCACATCTATTGACACATATCCTACCTTTGATAGCAGTCTTTCCTATTCAGTTTTATTTTCTGTGAAGCAAAAAACATTGATAGTTTCCATGTAATAATTTCGTTGTTTTCCACGAAGAAAATCTATTTGCTCCACAAGCCCAAGTTGCTGAAGTTTAAAACTTTTTCCGTTACCAAGGAGGACCTTCGAATTAAAAATCCTTCAGAATAACAGAAAGTCGTTCTAAGGAACGCAGAGTAAGTTTGTGAAGTCACAAAAAGTCGTTCCAAAGGGAGCGCAGTGTAAGTTTTCTGCTCAGAAGTCGTTCCTAAAGGAATGCAGAGCCTACAGCGAAAAGTCAACGCTGATACCGCCTAAGTAAAGGGCGAAGAAGCTCCTAAGGGAGGCTTACAGCGAAAAGTCAACGCTGATACCGCCTAAGTAAAGGGCGAAGAAGCTCCTAAGGGAGGCTTACAGCGAAAAGTCAACGCTGAGATCGTCTAAGTAAAAGACGAAGAAGCTCCAAAGACGTTCCTAAGGGAATGCAGAGCTTATGAATATATTTTATGAGTATCTTCGGAACAAATGACACATGCATAGCATAACATCATCACATCATTTCGCATAGCATAAGCATCATACATCATGTTGCATACGGCAAAAGAAGGGCACACAGTATTAACCTTCGAAGGAATAATTTGAGAAAGTGCAAATCGTGCAAAGTCACGAGGGAACATGATGATGATCTTCGGAAAATAGCTTCGGAGGATGCTTTTACGAAGCATGGATGTGTCTTATCAGGATAATTTTAACGAAGAGTGTTTTCTTCACGAAGCATGAAAAGAAGGGAAGGTGTTTTTTCGCCGAAGGCTCAAAAATGGTATGTATGTACAGTTTCATGCATCGTAAAGAATTGAATAATAGAAAGAAACTTGTATATTACAACCAAATGTACAAAATATTACATAAATCACAATTTAAATGTTTCTTCTAATAACATCTAGTCTTCTCTTAACACTGCTTCGGCGACTTCATTTAGAAGTTGATCGACAACTTTGTTCATGATAGCTTCGGCCATTTGTTTGATTTCTTCATCTCCTTTTGTGTGGGGGTCAGCAGTTGACCCAGCAGCTTCTAAGGGAAGAGAACATTTCTTCATCAATATTGCAAACTATGTGCAGAGTTTGAAATGAAAATTACAACGCAACAAGAATGACTAATTGGTACCTAATTGTCTTTCAGGCTCCGTACTCCCTTCGGCAGCTTCTGCTACTTTTCTAGCATCATATATGCCTTTTTCGCTTCTTTGGATGATCTCTTGCGCCATTTCTCGGCCGCCGTCGTTCCAGATATCTGTAAAAAATTTGCCGCCAACCACGCTTGCTTCGGCCGAGGGGTCCTTAATGTCTTCGGAAGATAAGGCAGCTTCGGACTGAGCTAGAAATTTTACATGATCGCAGCCTTTCTTCTCTAAGACAGAAGCAACTCCTCTGGCGCCCGAAAAAGCGCAGATATCGCCGCGACTGTTCAGAATCTCTTCGAAGGCCTCTGCTTCATGGCTAATCCATTCCAACGGATCTTCGGGATTGCCTCGAGAAAAATTTTCTTCGCTGGAAAAGGCGCCAACGCTGGCAAAGCTGGCTTTAATTTTATTCACACATTCTATAGATTTAACATAGTATTTCCCCTGAGATGACCGAAGCTCCTTAACTCTTGATTCCAATTTGCTGACCATAAAATCACTGAGTTCTCGTTTCGTTTCCTCAAGCGCGCGCTCCTCTTTAGCTCTAGCCAACTGTTTCTGAAGTTCTTTAATCTCGCGTTTTTGAGCTTCGGTCTGGGCCCTTGAAGCAGCTTCGTCTTTTTTCACTTTATCTACCAATGAAAGCAGAATTTTATCTTTTTCCAAAGCTTCGTTTCTCAGTTTGATAACTTCAGAGCGTAAATTATTAAATGCAATTTCATAACTTTCATCTTCGGCGCTCTTTTGCGCCCTTAGCGCGTTGCTTAGGATCAGGCCCTATACGAAGAAGAATTCATATAAGAAAAAATGAGCGAGTTGCGTAAAAAATAAGGGGGTTCTCTTTTCAAGCGTTAAATTCCTGTACCTTCAGACTGTTGTACGCAAGACTGTCTGCGAGATCTTCTTTCGTCATGGCGCTTAATCCAGATTCAAGCTTCGGGAAACCAATACTCCTGGCCATTTCTCGGCAGACAGAGAGCTCTTTGTTGTCAGGCAGGCAGTATAAAAAATCGTCTTCATTTGTCCCATTGAATATTACTGCCCCCTTTGGATATTTCAGTTCCTTTGCATAATGGTTAGCTTCATGAGTTTCTTCTTCAGATAGCTTTTTTCCCGAAGCATGCCGTATGATGTAGTCACACATGCTGGCAGGCGCTTCGGGGATGGCAGTGTCAGTCTCTTCAATTAAAATTGGTTCTGGTATTTTAATTGCTTCGGCTTCCAAAGTTTGTTCCTTGAAGGGCTCTGAAGGCCCAGCTTCAGCTTCAGCTTGTTGCGTCGGACCTTCAGAGGAAGCTTCAACAATTTCAGCACTCTTTTTTGAAGTTGTGCTTGAAGACTTAATTGTCTCCAAGACATCTAGTACATTTACCATTCTCTTCCTTTTTGGGGTCACCATTGGACCCTTTTGGATTTTTTCTGCTTCGACATTTACTACAGGGCTCAAAATTTCTGATGTTTTTTCCTTAGTCAGATTTTTCGCTTCTTCCATTTTTTCTGTCGATGGTGCTTCGGCCATCTCTGCAATTCTTGGCAGCAAGATTGGCTGTTCAGCTTCGGCGGCCGAAGAAATTTCTCCAGTAAACTCAGGCACCGAAGCTAGTTCAATATGGCGTGGTCGGTGTGTGAGGACCTTCAACCTTTTTCCTTTTGGTTCTGGCTCAATAGGAACGGTTCCAGCTTCTTCTTTTTCAGAGGTTGTGTTTTTCCTTTTTTGCCTTCGGATGGGATAACAATAATCAGGGTAGAAGAACCCGACTGCATCAAACACTCGGTTCAATCTCTTCTTTTTTCGGCCTCCGAAGGCTGCTGATAGTGCAGTATTTTCAGCCTTCGAATATGCCCCAAGTAATTCATCACTTAATGTTTCAATACTTTTCAGCCAGTCATCATCAGGTTCAATAAATTTATCTGCATATTTGAATGTATACTTTAATCTGACTAGTCCGCCTTCATCGGACTCTTTGATGGTTTCCTTCGGCATTTCCCACTTTTCTGCAAGTGGCCATACCCTGAAGGCAATGTGTTCTTGGACCAAGTCCCTTGTCCCAATAAACGAGCAGACTACCCCGAAGGCTCTTTGGCATTCTTCGGCGGCTTCGTCCATTTCGACCTTCGGCCTTCGAAGGCCGAAGCGTTGCCAGATTGGGTGCATAATAATACTCTTCACATTCTCTTGAGCTGTTAGATCACTCTTCACATAAAACCATTCAGTCATCCAGGCTCCGGGCCACCTCTTCCGAAAGGTCGGTACAGGGCAGCTTGACCCGGAGCGAGCGCCGAAGCTGTAGCACCCGAAGTTGTTGTGGTATTGCTCCTTTCCCCAGGGTTTCGTCTCGTATAATAACTCGTGTATGTTGCAGAAGCTTTTAGCGTTTGGTTCCAAACCTTGGCTTCTTACAGCCCAGACAAAAATCCCCATTCTTATAATAGCTTCAGGAGTGAGTTGATGAAGGTAGACTTGGAATGTTTTCAGTACCTCAACAACAAAATTGCTCAGGGGGAATCGAAGCCCAGCCCTGAGGAAGCTTCGGAAAATCACAACTTCATCCTCTTCGGGGGTGGGAGAAGTCTTTTCCCCGGCATCAGCTCTCACGATAGATATGTCTCGGAAATATCGCCCCCTCATATTATCAATGTGACTCTGCTTGATGGTCGTTTTCCCAAAAACTGAGTGACTTGGTCGCCACGGTCGATCTTCGGCCTCTTCCCCACCACTTTCCACATCATAGCTGTCGCTGTCATCAGTATCCTCGGACAAACCTTCGAGAATCTCCTTCGTGATTTTCTCTGTATTGGTCTCTGCCATCGCTATCAAGAACCCCAGATTCTTCTCCTCCTCAAGACTCAGCTTCGTATCAGCAGGGATCTTCAGTTTCATCTCAGCAGGGGTCTTCTTGCCTTCAGACATCTTCGGAAACGCTAAAAATTGTTCCCGAGGCCGAAGCTTCGAAATCAAAAAGAGCAGCAAATCTTAATGAACAAGCGCTAAAAATTTTAGTGGGCCGAAGCAAAAGGCAAGTATGCGTACCAAATGAGTTGGCGGTGTGCTCTTATTTATACGCCCAGGGCGTTGAAAATTAAATGACCCCGCTTGTCAGTGAATATTGCTATTCTAGCAAAGGGAAGGTGTTTTTTCGGACCTTCGGCTTAAGGCCTTCGTCCATATCGCAATCTGAATTTATTGTCAAACAAATTAATATTGCGAGGGGCTACTGTTGGGGGCCTTCGTCCTCCGAAGGTCCTCAAAAACATGATTTGACAGTGTTTTCCAAGTGGATTATGTGAGCAGGTGTTTTTGGACTCAGAACTATGAATATGGAGCACGATCGGGACGAAGCTTGAACCAGACGAAGGACGAGCGCAGGCGAAGCTGTGCGCAGGAGAGCTTCGGCGCAATTGCTGAGGGGGGAACCGACTTAAAGACGAAAAGACTGCGTGGACCTTGACTGATTTCCGTAGGCTATTAACAAATGTAATGGACATGGATGTAATTTCATGTGGGCTGCGTCCCGCGTCTATAAATAGATGAACAGTACTCCCGTACTGTTCACGCTGACTTGGCATTTGCGTCACGTTCGTACTTTTTATCTTCTCTCAAGACCGAAGGTACATTTGTAATTCATAATCATTTCTATTCCTTTGTGTTAATAAAATAGAAATGATTCCACGATTTACATTCCATGCTTTTTATGAGTCCTTCGTTACTACTTGTTGAATTTACGAAGGTATGTTTCTTCTGACCTTCGTCCGGAACTCATTATTCCCGATAGGGAGTAATGTTCGATAGGACGAAGGGCCTTAACGTTTAACACCTTTTATGTTGCCTTGTTCTTAATCCGAAGCATTTGAGAACAAGTCCCCAACAGATATGACGATTAAAAAGGTAATGGTACTATTACAAACACATCTGCATGGGTATTATTTAAAATTACATACAAATAATTGGATTTATGTATCATATTTTTTCTTAATTGTAGAAGCTAGATTTTAATGTGAGTGGAGTAAGCTTGAGAAGACCAGATAATGCAAAGCCAAAGGGCAGAACAATCAGTGATAACGAAAAAAGAGTTATTAAGTTGGGGGCAAAAGGAGACAAGAAAAAGAACAGAAAGTGTCAAAGGTGTGGCATTGCTGATGGTCACAATAGTCGCACTTGTCTATCTGTGGAGGAGAATAGGCTTCGGTTGGCCAGCCTTAGTGGTCGAAAGAGAGGGCGGCCCATAGGTTCTAGGAACAAGGGTTCATCTAGTGCTCCAAATTGGAATGAGACATGCACTTCAAAAAAACATCAAGGTGGTGTCATAGAAAATGATTCATCTAGTGGGGAGTAGATGATTTCATATTTTATGACAAATGTAATGTAGTGCCATACTTGTTATTGCAACTATGGATGAATTTATAAATGCTGGAACCAGTCGATATTCACAAAGTATAATTAATAATGATGTACTGCATGAAATGTAAGGTTTTGTAAACTGTTTACGAAATATGCGTAATTGTGTTATGAAAACAGCGTAATTCGACGCTGTAGAAATCTTGGTGGCAAAAACTGGCTAAAACTGTCTTTGTGAAGAAAACACACGTCAAAATAAATTATGATTAATGTAGTAACATAATTGTTATTACGCATGTGTGCGAGTTTATAAATCTGATACCAGTTGTTATTGACAAAGTATAAGTAAAAATGATGCAGTGTCTATAATTAAAGTTGTTGTAAACTGTATGCAAATTTGCGTAATTGTGCTAACAAAATAGCGTAATTCGTATGTACAGAAGAATTCGTGACACATACTGGTGAATAATATCTTTGTGAAGAAAACATAGAATAACAATAACTAGTGAGTAAATCACTGATAGAAATATGAGCGAATAGTCGAAGTTTGAACTGAATAGTGCATTATACAAGAGAGGTTTCATAACTTGTTTAATACACATAGGTCGAAGTTTTATCTAAGAACTGCATTAAACATGAGTGGCTTGATAGCTTGTTTGAAAAACATAGAAAGTTTCAATACAGTTACATAGACATGCAACAGATAGTTGGGCTTCACAAAATGTTGTTCCGTAACAAGGAAGCCACAAAAGGTTGTTCCATATCAAACAGTTGTGATTCACAAAAGGTTGATCCAGCGATTTTACTTGCGTGCAAACTTGAATCTTTGAATTTCTGGAGGCAACGGGAGGCACTTGTTCTTGCTATGAAAGGTGAGGTAATATAGAGCCAGAGATCGTAGGTCACCAGAGTTTTCCTGCAGAGTACACATTATCCCGAAGTGAATAAGTTATATCATAAATGTTGAATGTATAAATACAAAGTGCATAACCATAAAATGACTTACTCGTTGTATATATTGCTTGATAGAACCATCCATATAGTCATAGTACTGAATGTATCTCATGACAAAGAAGCCACAGTCATTAGATCCAGCTACCATGGTGGGGGCACATAGGTGGCATGTCAATTGGGAAATTTCCAAATTTAGGGATGCGTGAATTGGGCCAGACTTGTTGCAAAGATTTGTTCAATCTGTTCATTATAACCCTAGCCCATGGTAATTTCCTGGAGCCTATGTCCTTTTGGGAGTAATGAAACATCTTCCATGTAGTACCACCCAACTCCGGACCATATGGATTTGAATCTAAAATGTGAATGCATCGAAACTGGATATTGATGACATACAATGTCCAATGTCCCATATGAAGTATAGGGACCATGATCTATCAAATATCAGGAGTTAGAGATACGAAATGATACCATTAGTGTTAAGGTGAGCGATGAATATAATTGCATAACAGAAAAACGTTGATACAAAGATAAATATTATACCGTTTTGTAGTCAACAAAGTTGTCCAGCTGGGGCAGTGTCTTGTCCAGATAAGCATCAAGGACAGTTTGATCAAAAATCTGAGGAGACTTGCTGTAGCGTTCATGCTCCTCAAAATTGAGGAGAGTCTGCATAATCATAATTACTGTCTCATATAAAACTGTATGTAAACAATTGCAAAAATAGGTAGGTATTAATGAATGGTACATACACCAACATTGACATCCAGTACAAGTCTGTTTTTGTTGATGGACGAGCAATTCTTTATTTCTTCATCGCGAAAACACTGGATGAAACACTGCATGAACACATTATCCAGACACATCCCGTCTGCAAATGATTGTTGAATATCGAGACAATTTCCAATACATTCACCGAATTCTATGATCTTCCTATATAATAATGTAAAAATAGATATGTTATTCATTATATATGTAAGCAACAACCTACATGTTATTTTGACTTAATAGTTAAAGACAAACCTTTTTGGGTCGGGTTCTGAGGAGCACAAAAAATCACCGAGCGACCGAGCACAGTCCAATTCTGTTAAACATGGCAGGGAGTGGTCATGTGTAGTGTGCAAGCTATGTGTTTCCTCACCATATGCAACCTGAAACACAATGTAGGTAGAGAGTATAGTAATTTATGAATGAGCTATGAGAAGCAAGCATGCAATAAATGTATAACTCGAGTACTTACATGACCACTAGGTGTCTGATCAAAAAGGGGGCCCGTTTAAGTTGGAGTGTCATGAGATGCATCAATGTCACCTCCCTGACCCAAAAAACAATGATACTATGTTTAAAGACTCATTCATGTGTCAATTAAATTTAATCGATAAAACAAAGATGAAACATATACATGTTTTTGCGGTGTGGCGTCAAACATCGGCAAGTGGGAAGACGGATATGAGCTCATAGGGTTGCAGTTTGGTATATGTCGATGTGACATGTTTATGTCGCTCGGCATATTATTGCCAACATTAAAATGGTAATCCTGTATACATTATTATGGTTTTGTCTAATATTTTGGATGCAAATTGGAAATTAACATATAATGTAACCATGATGATACTGTATAAAATACCTGCTTTTCCGCATTTGAGTTTGTGTTCGTCTCCATGGGCGCAGTAACATCCAAATCGTCAGGGCAGCCCTCAAATGCACGACGCATTTGTTGTTGCTTTTCGTGTATTTCCTCAAACTGGGTACCTGTCAACTCCGTATTCGGTTGTGAATATGGCATAGTCAGGTCCTGAGTATTCTGGGTACCCTTATGGATGTGTGCCTCTGTAATTAAAAAGTTGTAGTATTTAAACAGCAAGAACTGATAAATGCATAGGGTTAAGTACATAAATTGAAAAAATGTCAATGAGGGAAGGTAACCTGATGACATATGCTGAGATATATCTGGAGGTTTAGCTGTTTGAGGCGCTTCCGCAGCATTGTCTGGGTCGCCAGACTCCGCGCGAAGGACATCATCAATTAACTCAGCAAATGTGTCCGCTAGTTCATACTGCTTCACAACCATCTTGGTAAGAGTACTTTTTATGATGGAACACGCTTTGCCAACTTCAGAATCGTACTCAACAAACTTTTCAATGAATTTCGGCCGGTCACATGGTTGGAGCTGCTTGATCTTACTTGAAAGCATATCCTTGATCAATGGGAGCTAAATATGAATGGTATGATGACCACAAGGATTGGGACGAGGGACATCAAAAATGTTTGTCCTGTCCCTATGCTGTGATGTAATAAATGATAATGCATATGTCTTAATTAATTCTTAGAAACATATGGATATAATAGTGCATAAAACATCTGTAATGTACATAAGTTATTTATGCACATAGATGTCATGTATGTTTTGTAATAAACTGACCTCTGATTGTAATTGGACACTAGGGACAACAGAATAGCAAGTTTCAGAAGTGCTTCGGAACTGAAAAAATAATTTGTAATATAAATAAATACATGAAAGATAACCATAAATATATTGTGGGACCCACTGAAAAAATGAAGTATATGGTGTCTATTACGAGTTTATTCAGAATGGTACGAAAACTAATAGAGATGGTACATGCATAAAACATTCACATAATAAGAGAAAATGCATATTTATGCAGGGTAATACATTCCTATTATTTTATGTACATATGACATACCTCACAATGGCCAAAAGGTTCACCGCTTTGGCGTGGCTTCCTCTTATCGGCTTTTGTCAGAGCTTGGATAGTGTTTTTATCAAAGAACTTTATGCGGGGTGTGCCACGTTTATTGGGGGGCTGCAGCATCATGGAAGTGGTCCAAATAGTACAACTACAAAAAAACAATAATTAATTTATACTATCAGGGATGGTAACTGCGCAAGTAAAATAGATTCCATTCGATATGCCAAAAAATGAACAGTCCAATGTTATTTACTTACTAGTATGACAACTGAGCATCCATATATCGTCGTGGACACGTTAGAAGTGCTTCTTGTATGCCACTTTTGTGCAGCTTCGCATAGGTCGTTAAAAATTAAGTGGCACCAGTCTGTCTCTTGGAAATGGTCCATTTCTTCCGTCAATAACACCTCATGGTTAGATATGCCCCAGCTGGAAGTGGGGAACAACAATCTATTGAACAATATCAAAAAGAAGCATCTGATAGAGAGGTCTTCATCGTTTCCTTTTCTCAATCGGTCCTGAAGAGATACAACAACGAACTCATCCTTAGACAATCCAAGATCAGCCCTCAAGTTATTGCCCGCCACTGCTTCATCGATTCCTAGTGGCTTACCACCGCCAACATTCGGTAGGCCTAGTATAAGGTGGACAGTTTCTTTCGTAATCTTTAGTTCCTTGCCTTGACCGGGGCAAATAGTCATATCCTTGTGGTCCAACTTATCCATCAACCAACGAAGATGAGATCGGCTACCCAGTGCATCAAGGGTCATGTCAAGAATATTGGAAAATCCTTTTCTAGCAACGGATTCTCGTTGCCTCTCATTCAATATCTTAATGGTTATAATAACATCCTGAGGGTTGCATCTAACATTGAGTTTCTGAAAAAAAATATGTTAAATGGTATGAAAACAATGAAATAAATGTGGCATGAGACATAAAATTAGCACTCATAATGTACGGGGTGCAACTAAAATAAATAATACCTGCATTGTTTGTACAAAATAAAAAAGGTGGCCAAAGGTTGTAAACTAAATATGATATTGTAACTGCAATTCAGACCTTGTAACCTATCGTGGAATTTCGACTAGTTTCCTTACTGTATACTACTAAATAATATCTAATATGTTGTATTAGCTCATGACTATTGTATAATAATTAGTATTTAATATATATGAAAACATAAGTATAACATATAACCTATCGTGGAGTTTCTACTACTTTCGTCCTCTTTGTGCATGTCTTCCGTAGGATTTTGATAGGACTTCACTAGTACAATTTGGCTCTATACAAGCGGTAGGCTTTTTACATCACAGGCGGTTCGGTTAGAAAACCGCCTGTGATGTCCCAGGCGGTTCAGTACGCCTGTGATGTAATAGTATCACAAGCGGTTTTTGTTTAGGACCGCCTGTGGTGCTCTATCCTTTTCACAAACGGACCCTAAGAAAAAACCACCTGTGATTGTAAAAATAATTTTAATTTTTAACAGAAATATGCAAATACAATTTAAATGAATTAATATTTAATTTTTAACAATAATATGCAAATACAATTTAAATGAATTATAATAGCACACATAGATAACTAGAGAGATTTTAAATTAATTGGCAACCACAATTCATAGTCGATCATACATGATAACAAGTACAATTTGATTCATACAATTTTTCATGAACTACCATTTTTCCGCATGTATCGCTTTAAGTTCTTATCAATTTTCTTTTCCACACGCTTGATTCTCTCTGGACCGTTAAAGACAAACATCTCTTCATACTTATTGTATTCCTCATCTTGGTCTCCCACATTCTCAACTCCAACAATTTTTTGCTTTCCAGAAATAACTACATGCATCTTCTCATCTGCTGGATCGAGTACATAGAACACTTGTGCAACACATTCGGCGAGAACCCACGGGTCATCTTTATATCCTACTTTCTTTAAGTCTACCAGTGTGAGTCCGTAGTTATCCACTATCACCCCCATGGGATGTTGTACCCATTGGCACTTAAATAAGGGTATTTTCATGCTTGGGCCATAATCAAGTTCCCATATTTCCTCTATGAATCCAAAATATGTGGTCTTATGTCCATGTAGGTCAAAAGCATCGATACGAACACCGCTATTTTGTGCAACACTTTTCATGTCTTTTGATTTAGTGTAGAATGTGTACCCATTAATGTCATATGCTTGCCATGATGTCACAAAACACGATGGCCCAGAAGCCAAATTCTTCATTGTTTTCTCTTCCAAAGAGTCTCCGAATGGGATGTTTTTGTCCATTAACCATTCGCTGAAACGATGTTTGTGCTCCCTCATGATCCAGTCCTCTGTGCGGTTCTGATTTTCTTTACGAAGCTCATCCAGGTGTTCCTCTATGTAAGGCTCGGCTATCGTGAGATGTTGTAGTACACTACCATGAGCACAATGTACTAGCTTGTAATCCTCAACGCGAAAAGTTTTCTTGCCCATTCTCCCTCTCCCACATAGTTTACCCTCATGTTTAGGTACAGGCACACCTATCATTGTTCCGTCACTGATGTAATCTATACAACTCTCAATCACTTCTTCTGTAGTGTATCCCTCCATGATTGAACCGTCTGGGTGAGCGCGATTTCGCACATAACCTTTTAATACTCCCAGGTATCGCTCCAACTGAAACATATGATGTAAATATAGTGGCCCTAATATTTTTATCTGATCCACGAGATGTATGATTAGGTGTACTTGCATATCAAAAAATGATGGAGGAAAACACATTTCAAGCTTGCACATAGTCTCGATGATGTATGCCTTTAGATAGTCCAAGTCTTCTAAAGCTATTACTTTTTGTGAAACCGCATTGAAAAAGTAACACAAGCGTGTGATGACAACTTTGACATGCTCTGTTTCGAGGGCTCTTACCGCAATTGGGAGGAACACCGTCATCATCACATGGCAGTCATGAGAGTTGTAGCCAAATAGAGACAAGTCCTTCATCCTGACTAGTCTGCTGATATTGGATGAGAAACCTGTGGGCACTTTGACCCCAAGCGAACATTTGCAAATCTTTGTTCTCTCCTCAACTGACAAGTTGTAGCTAGCTGGGGGGAGGTAAGGCTTCCCTTTGCCACTATCCACTGGATGAAGTTCCGGTCTGATTTGAAGATCTACTAGATCATTGCGTGATTTGAGTCCGTCTTTTGTCTTACTCGGCATGCCCAGCAAGGTTCCAATGATGCTGTCAAAAACATTTTTTGTTACATGCATCAAATCAATGCTGTGGTAAATTTCCATATCCTTCCAGTATGGGAGGTACTTGAAAAAAATTGATTGCTTCTTGAAAGTTGTGTAAGTTGAAGGGTCAGTTCTCTTTCTCTTTTCTCCTTTGTTTTTTCCCTTTCCAAATACAACATGAATGTTCTTTACAATTTCAAAAACAAGTTTCCCACTATAAGGCTTTGGTGCACCTTCACTTTCCAGTTGATTGTTAAATTCCGCTTTCATCTTTCGGTACTTATGCTGCTTCATCAAGAACCGTCTGTGTCCCATGAACACCAACTTCTTGGATGATTTAAGGTACATGGAAGCAGTTCCATCGACGCACACTACACAACCATTCTTTCCTTTAGTCTTTTGCCCTGATAGTGTGGCGCCACCGGGAGAATCATGGATGGTAACAAATATAATTGCTCTTAAGTTGAAATACTCATGGCAATACTCATCCCATATTCTAACTCCTTCATTCTAGAGCTTTGTCATATCTTCCATAAGAGGTTCTAGGAACACATCAATATCAACACCAGCTGATTTCGGACCTTGAATAAGAATAGTCAACATAATGTACTTTCTTTTGTGACACAGCCATGATGGAAGGTTGTACATCGTTGAAGTCACGGGCCAGGTGCTATGTGTCCATATCTATATATGCTAGAAGTTGAGCACTAGCGCCTACAATCTTGACTACCTCATCCCTATTCTCTATTTGGGACTTATATGGAGAATGGCATCGGCGGAATGCCTGAATCGGGTCGGGAAGCAAGCTCGCAGATAGAAGTGCACTTTCCAATGCAGTTAGACAGAGAAGGCATGGCTGTGATGTTATAATGCTGAAGGACCCCAAGAAGAGATTAAGCCCTGTAGTCTACCACCTCCTGTTATTTGTGGGCTTCACCGATGGCTGGAAACATTTGGTGATAGCAAACGACCTTCGGGCTGAAGACGTCTGCGAGCTTGTTAAGGGGCCAGACGATGGTGAGCCGGTGTACTATGTCCGGATGTGTGGTCACAAAATTTTGCAGCCGCCCCGGCTGCATGTGTGTGCTTCTCTTCTCTTAGGTGGGGTGCTAAGTGATCTTAGTAGCCGACATAAGAGAAGAGAAGCGCACAGATGAAGCCGGGGCGGCTTTAAATTTTGTGACCACACATCCGGACAGAGTACACCGGCTCACCATCGTCTGGCCCCTTAACAAGCTCGCAGACGTCCCCAGCCTGAAGGTCGTTTGATGTCACCAAATATTTCCCGCCCTCGGTGAAGCCCACAAATAACGGGAGGTGGTAGACTACAGGGCATAATCTCTTCTTGGGGTCCTTCAGCATTATAACATCATAGCCATGCCTTCTCTGTCTAACTGCATTGGAAAGTGCACTTCTATCTGCGAGCTTGCTTCCCGACCCGATCCTGCCCCGGAGGCGGGTTTGGGCTCGATTTCTTTTGAATCACCTTTTCTCCAAGTTCCCTTATTGATGGAACCAATATATCAGACTAACAGTATATCCCTTTATCGATGGAACCAGCTTGAATGGCAGACAACGAGCAGCCTAGTATGGATGTGGTCTGCACCGGTGCGTCTAACAAAGTTGATGAAGACGCGACCAAACTTGAATGGCAGACAACGAGTAGC
Source organism: Zea luxurians (assembly GCA_029449295.1). Lineage (NCBI taxonomy): Eukaryota > Viridiplantae > Streptophyta > Magnoliopsida > Poales > Poaceae > Zea > Zea luxurians. The sequence goes on along the minus strand of JAOPSE010000024.1, from coordinate 7,020,433 downwards.
TCCGGTGAAGGGAGCATGGAGGATAGTTCTAGTGACGACAATCCTTGTACTCCTATACCTCCAAGGAAGAAAAAAACATCAGATGAGCTTGATGCCGACTATATTCCCAACGATGAAGAGGTAAATAGAAATATGCCGACTATATTCTAAAATAATGTTCATATATGAAAGGCCATTAATTGTTTCACTATATAGATTTCAAATGAAGAGAAGAAAGAGGATGCATGTTCTACACGAAACACAGAGGATGCTCCGATGCCTGAATCATCCGTTTCACATAAGCGGAAACGAGGGCGACGAGGTCCGAATCAGATGAAAGAAGGTGCAGTTATGTACGTAACAAAACTAAATGCAGAGGGGTTTCCTGAAGAACCACTTGACGTGGTTACAAAGTTTCGAAATTCCTGCGGGTCTACTGTTAGAGATATAGTGCCAATCACACTTCAAAAATGGAAGGATTTAGATGAAGACACCCGCAATAAGCTATGGGCTAAGTTGTCTGAGTCATTCAAGTTCCCAAAAGGCACAGAGGATGCAATAAGGAAGTCGATGCTCTCTGCTATGGCCAAGATGTTTCGTGGGTGGAAGGCCGAGATGAATAGGGAATTTGTTAAGAAGAATAAGGTTCCTCCACCCAAGAAAATGGGGAAAATCACTCAAGCTCAGTGGGAGGAATTTGTTCATCAGAAGACCGAACTGAAGGCCAAAGAACTGGGCGAAACTAATTCTCAAAGAGCGAAGATGAACAAACACCCCCATCGCCTGGGGTCAACCGGATATCACCATAAAGTTGTGAAGTGGAACAGGATAATCGAGGAAGCTATAGCTAACGATACTTTGGACCCAGTATTAAAAGATATCGATGAGCGAGCTATTCGTTGGATCTTAGGTCGGGCAGGTTTGAGTGAGGACGGCAAACTTTTGCATCCAGAATTGGTAGGCGAAGTTTCGACAAAAATTCAAGAATATGCAGATAAGAGAAAAAAGGAGAATTTAAGCCTCGGAGGGAGAATGACATACTAACTGCAGCACTAGGCAATCCTGAACACACTGGACGGGCTCGGGGAATCTCTTCTAAGATTTCCTGGAGAGAGGCTTTTCCAGAGTATGCATCGTCATATAGGAAACACGAGAAGTCGAAAAGGACCCTTGAAGAGACTATTGATGAAAGGGTACAAAAGGCTATTAATGACGTGATGAACAAAATGAAGAAAACAGAATGCATATCATTTGAACTCAAGCCAAGCCACATGAGTCCACCAATAGTCCCTAGCAGCGTAGGATCTGTGCAAGAGTTGACCAAGTACCCTGTAGACGATATTGTTGAGGACAAGCCTTGCTTTCTTCATATTCCAATCAATCGATCTGGGACAAAAACAAAGCAAGCTGCTACTGGTTTGGTAAAACCAGGACTTGTTAACTACAAGGATAATCCTGTCCCGCCACACTATGCTGTGGTCCAAGTTCTAGAAATCACAGACAGTGGTTGTGAAGATTGGGAGATAGATTTTCCAGTTGAGGGGATCATAACTTTGCAGGAGGCAATGAACGAGTTGGTCCTTTGGCATCGACGCGACATCAAGTTGGGTGATGAGCCGAATTCAACACCAATGCAACAAAAAGATAGTTCGATCATTCCACACCCCATGGTGCAGGAAGATCTGACACCGACCTCCAAAAAAATCATTGAAACAATCATATCGCCTCTTGCGAAGGAACTCGACGAGGGGGACGTAGACAAAATTGTTCCTCAGAATGTCGACGTCAACATAAAAAAGGAACCTGTAACACCCTAAAGTTCAATCTTGTGAAGACAAGGAAAAATTCTCAAAGATTTTAAATCAAAACACCTTTCCTTAAAGATAATCATAATTTAGAAGTTTCCACTCATGAATATGTTAAAAATACATAATTAAAGATACTTAGATAATCTAAATTTGCCTTTGGGTTAGGATATATAAAAGAATTAGGATTAAACTATTTCTTAATATATATAGTCTACAATATAAATTTGATTTCCCTAAAAGTAATAAGGTAGGGATTATTCTACTATATGATTAAAAGCTTGTCTAAAAGAACTAAAATAAATAAAGAAATATATAAAATATGTTTTTGCACATTATGCTAAAAGTTCTATATGTGTATCCAAATTAAGTGTTTGAACTTTAAACTTGTGTTGATTTGAAATTCAAATGGAAAGGAAAAATAGAAAATAGAAAATAAATGGGAAAGGGAGAAAAGAGAAAGAAATATTATAAAATACAAGATAAATTCATAAATGAATAGATCCTATATTGGTAAGTTCAAATTGAATATATAAACTGAGAATAAACTTGCCACAAAGTTTGAATTTGGATTTAAGTTTGAATTTGAAAAGAGAAATGAAAAAGAAAACAGAAAATATAAAAAGAAAAGGAAAAAGGAACTTACCTGGGCCGATCTCGTCGCTTTTGGCCCACCTAACGAAACAGCCTCCGCGCAGCCCAAACCTCCCCGCGGCGCCGACAGGTGGGCCCGCCCCGTCAGCCGTTCCCTCTGCTGCTGCGCTCCGGTGCTCAGTCACTGCGGGGTGGGACCGGTGCGTCGGCTGCTCCTCGCGCGCTCGCCTGCTCTCCCTCTCTCTGATTCGCGGGCCCCCGCTGTCAGCCGCTCCATCCCTTCGCGCTACTCGCTCGCCGTCTGTCTCTGTCGCATGGGCCCCTAACGTCAGCTCTACCCCTACCAACGGAACGCGACCGGCGCGGCGTGTCCGACGGCGGACTTCGCCCCTTTTTCTCGGAGAAGCCGGCCATGTCGCGCCTATATAAGGTGCCACGATCTTCCCCTTCCCTCCTCATCCGCTGGCACCGACACCCTTGACCGCTTTCCGTTCTCTGGGACGCAAAACACGCCGCCGCAGTAGTAGAACCCAACCCGCCGCCGCGATTGCCCTCACTCACACCGCGATTAGTCCTCTGCGCTAGAGCCTGGGCACCTGTTTGGCGTGACGAAGCTTCGGCCGCCGTCAATTTCCCCCGCCGGCGTACTGTGCAAGCTCAATTCGTTGCCGTTGTGAAGACTTCCGCCGTGCGCCGTGGACAAGCCTCCCGGTGACCTAACCCTCGGTAAGAATCCCACCTCTGTATTTGTCACCTTCCCAATTCCATTTTGCACCGACTGATTTGGCGAATCGGCTCTCGGGTGGGCGGATTCGGGGCCGCTCCGGTGATGGCTCGCCGCGGCAAGGCGCGGTGTGCCGTCGGGGGGAAGCGAAGGATAGACGATCACTTGTGACCGTTGGATCTTATTCAACGGCCACGATTAGATCGGGGCGTACCCCTTCGTCATTTTAAATCCGAGCCGTCGAACTTCAATCGTGTGGTTCGAGGTAGTTTGGATCGTGGGCATTCGTGGGCCGTCGATCTCAGATCCTGCGGACATCGTCGCGTACCGGTTCACTTAGGTCAGGATCTAATCTGGACCGCTCGGTTCAGATCGTGCGGCCGAGATTCAACCATACCCTTTCGCGCTGGCATATTTGTTAAAGAGTCCCTGGGTTTAATGAAAATCAATCCGCCGTCCATATGTCACTGTTGACTGTATCTGGGAAGATTTACCCAGAGCCCCCTGCACTTCCTAGTAATTGAGGCCCAGTCCAGAGAGTTATAAAAATCAGGAAAATGAATTAGAAAATGAGTTTTTAATATAAAAATAATTCCTAGAATTTATATAATTCATAGAAAATGCATATGAACTCCAAATTAATCCATTCCACTTGCTAAAATTTTGTAATAATATTCTCTATCACCTAGTGTCACTGTTTTGATATGAACTCTGTTAGAAAATTTATTTATCATTTAACCCTATTTCAAACACATTAAAACTTAAGAAATTCATAACTTGAATTCTACAACTCCAAAATTAATAATTCTTTTTCCTGTGATCTTATTTTAACATGTAGATTATTAATATGTATTTTTGCATATATGTTTGGTGTAATGTTAATTTTGCCTATACCATGTATGTTTGAATTGCTACGACTAGCAGTGAGGTCACGAGTCATCTGAAGATCATCCTGGTACCTGGATCTCAAGGCCCAGGCAAGTTGTGCCCTTGATCACTTCTTTTTACCTACTCATGTTCTAATTAATCATAATGATCTGCATAGGTTAATTTTGATGGGACCCAATAGGTTACCCTAGTTTGTTTATCTTTATACCTTGTTCACCACTGAATCTTTGGGTAGTACTTGCTAGTGCTATATGTGGCTTTGGGTATAGAGATACACATTACTATTCATGATTATACTTTTGTTATCAGTTGTTATTTATGGTTCATGTTGAGATCATTATGTTAATTGGAACATGGAGAACCACCCGGGAAAACAGTGCTACCATAAGGGTGGAATGGGACGCCCTTGGCTGATTAATTAGGAAAGCTAGTGGAAGACTACCTTACCCGAAAGGGGCAAGGGCAGTAGGGGAGAGGTCAGTGCGGGGAGGCCCTCGGGAGGATTTTGCTGCGATGGCGGTCCTGCAAGGGATTCCTGTACTGGATCTTCCTATAAACTGTAGCGGGTTTTCGGAAGCTAGTGGAACTTTGTAAAGGCCTCGTAGTGGATCCCTAGCCATTCACCTCGGAAGTGTCTAAGGGCCTTGCAAACCCTGGCGACATGGGATACACGACTTGTGGGTAAAGATGCGCAACCTCTGCAGAGTGTAAAACTGGTATACTAGCCGTGCTCACGGTCATGAGCAGCTCGGACACTCACATGATTAATTTATGGAACTAAATTCAATTTGTCATATGCATTGCATTGCAGGTGGTGTTGTTACTTTTGATCTATTACTTAATTGGGTTTGGTATTCACTTATACTTAGTAACTGCTAATAAAATTTTGACCAACTTTAAAAGCAATGCTCAGCTCTAACCATCTTCTTTGGTAAGCCTTACACTTCACGTGAGCTCCCACCTTTGGCGAGTTCATGCACATTATTCCCCACAACTTGTTGAGCGATGAACGTATGTGAGCTCACTCTTGCTGTCTCACATACACCACAGGTCAAGACCAGGTACTGCAGGATGATGCTCATGGAGGATGCTGTGATGAGTTCGTGAGAGTTCTAGGTCGTCGTCTCCCAGTCAACTTTGGGTTGCTGGACCGTTGTCTCCTTATAATGTAATTATTTATTTTGTATAGAACTCCTGTTGTATATAAAGTTGTGACATTCGATCCTGTGCCACTATACATCATATGTATGAGACTTGGTCCCAGCATACCTGGTGTTTATGTTAACCCCGGGTTTTGGACCCCTAAAATCCGGGTGTTACAGAAGTGGTATCAGAGGAATGTTGACTGTAGGACGAAATCTAGATAAAACTGGACAACCATTATCTACTTACCTTACTCTGATTCTTTTCTAAACTTATCTTAATCCTTTCTCATCTATTTCCGCTTTACTCTGATTATTCTTACCTTTTCTTTCTAAAGACAAACTTGGATTTCACACTTTGAAATCATGTGCCTAAAGTGATCTTTAGGAATAGGAGACCTAACCCTAGGAACAAAGACAAAACTATTTTATCTATGTGCTTGAATGTTTGTTCTTATGATACTTGTCTGATTTGGATCTTTGATTGAGTGTGATGGGTTGTGGAGTAATGTCCACAATTACATCTGCATATACACATAGGTATTAAAATATATTTATAAAATAACTAGACAACCTAGATTGTCCCCATTGGAACATATCTAGCTTAAGAGATTTATCTTATCCTAAAAAGCTCTCATTCTAACCAATTCATCTTATATTAAAAGATTCTCTCTTATCTTAATAGATCCATCCCATCTTAAAAGATACTCATCTTATCTTGAAAAGATTTTATCCTTATCCTAATAGATCTAACTGGCCTCAGAAGATTCTATCTTATCTTTATGGATCTGTCTTATCCTAATAAGCATACTTGTCCACCCTAGTTTAAACAACCATGATCTAATGCAAATTAATTAGATCTCATCTAGTTAAACTAGTCATACCCAATTTAATCTAGATCTTACCTGATGTGACCTAATCTAGTGTGGTCTAATGTTATCTAACTTAATGTGGTCCACTTAAACAGATTAATAACACTAGTAGAAGAGATTAGACCCCACTAGCCATGTATTAACTTAACTTAGCACATTGGATCAACTCAACCATGAGCTAACCCCACCCATAGAGCCAAGATGAATGGTATAACCTCTCTATTTTCACCTAATAACAAACAAACTTTTAACCTACATCTTGTAGTATATCTCACCTCTCATCTTGACAGATTCCATCTTACCCTTGGATATTCACCTTATCTGATTGGTTACCCCAATCTGGACATAAAACAAAGATTAAGCCCTACCAAAGAACCTATAGATTATGACCAACTACTAGCTTATTCATTCCGCTTAGTGAACAATTTCCTTTGCAAAACTATTACCATATGCTTCTAACTTTCATGGTCAATACCAGGAAAGGAAAGACTATCACGTAACTACAAAACAGAAAATGAGTCCTCCAAATCCTCCACCTGTTGAAATCGATCCAGTGGTTGCTACCCAAAGACTGGTAATACAACAGTTAACAGACATGGTGACCGAGATGCAGAATCAGATAAGACAACAACGCGAGGAAATACGTCAGGCCCGCCAAGAAATAAGGCAAGCACGGTTGGAGAGACAACAACAACAACCTCCACCACCACCACCAGCTTCACCAAGCTACATAGATATAAATTATGATGATTTGTAAGGTCTAGATGTTACTTTAGTTAGTAGATGATATGATATTATTCTAGAAGGAACAATAAGGTCTATTAACCCTATGTTTTGATAAGGAATTATGCATCATGCTGAGATCTCTTTGTTTGTGCATATGTTCCGAGAACAATATGAGTATACATCCTTTTTCTTACAAATCTCGGGGACGAGATTATTTTTAAGGGGGGTAGGATTTGTAACACCCTAAAGTTCAATCTTGTGAAGACAAGGAAAAATTCTCAAAGATTTTAAATCAAAACACCTTTCCTTAAAGATAATCATAATTTAGAAGTTTCCACTCATGAATATGTTAAAAATACATAATTAAAGATACTTAGATAATCTAAATTTGCCTTTGGGTTAGGATATATAAAAGAATTAGGATTAAACTATTTCTTAATATATATAGTCTACAATATAAATTTGATTTCCCTAAAAGTAATAAGGTAGGGATTATTCTACTATATGATTAAAAGCTTGTCTAAAAGAACTAAAATAAATAAAGAAATATATAAAATATGTTTTTGCACATTATGCTAAAAGTTCTATATGTGTATCCAAATTAAGTGTTTGAACTTTAAACTTGTGTTGATTTGAAATTCAAATGGAAAGGAAAAATAGAAAATAGAAAATAAATGGGAAAGGGAGAAAAGAGAAAGAAATATTATAAAATACAAGATAAATTCATAAATGAATAGATCCTATATTGGTAAGTTCAAATTGAATATATAAACTGAGAATAAACTTGCCACAAAGTTTGAATTTGGATTTAAGTTTGAATTTGAAAAGAGAAATGAAAAAGAAAACAGAAAATATAAAAAGAAAAGGAAAAAGGAACTTACCTGGGCCGATCTCGTCGCTTTTGGCCCACCTAACGAAACAGCCTCCGCGCAGCCCAAACCTCCCCGCGGCGCCGACAGGTGGGCCCGCCCCGTCAGCCGTTCCCTCTGCTGCTGCGCTCCGGTGCTCAGTCACTGCGGGGTGGGACCGGTGCGTCGGCTGCTCCTCGCGCGCTCGCCTGCTCTCCCTCTCTCTGATTCGCGGGCCCCCGCTGTCAGCCGCTCCATCCCTTCGCGCTACTCGCTCGCCGTCTGTCTCTGTCGCATGGGCCCCTAACGTCAGCTCTACCCCTACCAACGGAACGCGACCGGCGCGGCGTGTCCGACGGCGGACTTCGCCCCTTTTTCTCGGAGAAGCCGGCCATGTCGCGCCTATATAAGGTGCCACGATCTTCCCCTTCCCTCCTCATCCGCTGGCACCGACACCCTTGACCGCTTTCCGTTCTCTGGGACGCAAAACACGCCGCCGCAGTAGTAGAACCCAACCCGCCGCCGCGATTGCCCTCACTCACACCGCGATTAGTCCTCTGCGCTAGAGCCTGGGCACCTGTTTGGCGTGACGAAGCTTCGGCCGCCGTCAATTTCCCCCGCCGGCGTACTGTGCAAGCTCAATTCGTTGCCGTTGTGAAGACTTCCGCCGTGCGCCGTGGACAAGCCTCCCGGTGACCTAACCCTCGGTAAGAATCCCACCTCTGTATTTGTCACCTTCCCAATTCCATTTTGCACCGACTGATTTGGCGAATCGGCTCTCGGGTGGGCGGATTCGGGGCCGCTCCGGTGATGGCTCGCTGCGGCAAGGCGCGGTGTGCCGTCGGGGGGAAGCGAAGGATAGACGATCACTTGTGACCGTTGGATCTTATTCAACGGCCACGATTAGATCGGGGCGTACCCCTTCGTCATTTTAAATCCGAGCCGTCGAACTTCAATCGTGTGGTTCGAGGTAGTTTGGATCGTGGGCATTCGTGGGCCGTCGATCTCAGATCCTGCGGACATCGTCGCGTACCGGTTCACTTAGGTCAGGATCTAATCTGGACCGCTCGGTTCAGATCGTGCGGCCGAGATTCAACCATACCCTTTCGCGCTGGCATATTTGTTAAAGAGTCCCTGGGTTTAATGAAAATCAATCCGCCGTCCATATGTCACTGTTGACTGTATCTGGGAAGATTTACCTAGAGCCCCCTGCACTTCCTAGTAATTGAGGCCCAGTCCAGAGAGTTATAAAAATCAGGAAAATGAATTAGAAAATGAGTTTTTAATATAAAAATAATTCCTAGAATTTATATAATTCATAGAAAATGCATATGAACTCCAAATTAATCCATTCCACTTGCTAAAATTTTGTAATAATATTCTCTATCACCTAGTGTCACTGTTTTGATATGAACTCTGTTAGAAAATTTATTTATCATTTAACCCTATTTCAAACACATTAAAACTTAAGAAATTCATAACTTGAATTCTACAACTCCAAAATTAATAATTCTTTTTCCTGTGATCTTATTTTAACATGTAGATTATTAATATGTATTTTTGCATATATGTTTGGTGTAATGTTAATTTTGCCTATACCATGTATGTTTGAATTGCTACGACTAGCAGTGAGGTCACGAGTCATCTGAAGATCATCCTGGTACCTGGATCTCAAGGCCCAGGCAAGTTGTGCCCTTGATCACTTCTTTTTACCTACTCATGTTCTAATTAATCATAATGATCTGCATAGGTTAATTTTGATGGGACCCAATAGGTTACCCTAGTTTGTTTATCTTTATACCTTGTTCACCACTGAATCTTTGGGTAGTACTTGCTAGTGCTATATGTGGCTTTGGGTATAGAGATACACATTACTATTCATGATTATACTTTTGTTATCAGTTGTTATTTATGGTTCATGTTGAGATCATTATGTTAATTGGAACATGGAGAACCACCCGGGAAAACAGTGCTACCATAAGGGTGGAATGGGACGCCCTTGGCTGATTAATTAGGAAAGCTAGTGGAAGACTACCTTACCCGAAAGGGGCAAGGGCAGTAGGGGAGAGGTCAGTGCGGGGAGGCCCTCGGGAGGATTTTGCTGCGATGGCGGTCCTGCAAGGGATTCCTGTACTGGATCTTCCTATAAACTGTAGCGGGTTTTCGGAAGCTAGTGGAACTTTGTAAAGGCCTCGTAGTGGATCCCTAGCCATTCACCTCGGAAGTGTCTAAGGGCCTTGCAAACCCTGGCGACATGGGATACACGACTTGTGGGTAAAGATGCGCAACCTCTGCAGAGTGTAAAACTGGTATACTAGCCGTGCTCACGGTCATGAGCAGCTCGGACACTCACATGATTAATTTATGGAACTAAATTCAATTTGTCATATGCATTGCATTGCAGGTGGTGTTGTTACTTTTGATCTATTACTTAATTGGGTTTGGTATTCACTTATACTTAGTAACTGCTAATAAAATTTTGACCAACTTTAAAAGCAATGCTCAGCTCTAACCATCTTCTTTGGTAAGCCTTACACTTCACGTGAGCTCCCACCTTTGGCGAGTTCATGCACATTATTCCCCACAACTTGTTGAGCGATGAACGTATGTGAGCTCACTCTTGCTGTCTCACATACACCACAGGTCAAGACCAGGTACTGCAGGATGATGCTCATGGAGGATGCTGTGATGAGTTCGTGAGAGTTCTAGGTCGTCGTCTCCCAGTCAACTTTGGGTTGCTGGACCGTTGTCTCCTTATAATGTAATTATTTATTTTGTATAGAACTCCTGTTGTATATAAAGTTGTGACATTCGATCCTGTGCCACTATACATCATATGTATGAGACTTGGTCCCAGCATACCTGGTGTTTATGTTAACCCCGGGTTTTGGACCCCTAAAATCCGGGTGTTACAGAACCAAAGGTTGGCACCAATGTTGAAGGGCCAACTATTTCAAAGAAAATTCATAAGCGAATCGCCACTGACGATGTCAAGAAATCATCAGAATCAGTGCCACGCTACCTACATAAATTGCAGAGAGTTATGACAAATCAATCAAAAGCAGAATCAGCATCTCATGGAGTAGGCACACGGTCCCAAATAGACAATTTCGAAGTATGGGAAGAAGATGGAATGATTCATACTCGAGAATCATTACGTCTTAAAACCAATATCTCGGTATACAAGAAGGAGGATGTTCCTCCAAAATTTGTGAATGGGAGGTCGTTCTTGACGACGGTGCAACTTTCTAAGTTGTCGACTCCGGAGATTAGAATGCATGAGTAGTACATGGTGGCTAGCAACAAATACAAACTCGAGGACTTCACATTTGTTGTGCCAGAAGATGCATTTTGGAGCAATGATCATATAGATCCTGTGTGGCATTTATTCTTTGACGATCTCTGGTCGTTGTACCACCGACAAAGGATGGAAACCAACTACTTAACCCTCTTTTGCTTGTAAGTACCTCTAAACTTTCATATTTATTAGTTTTTACACGCACACATAAATGAGAGTCTAACGATTAACACTATTACATGTAGGATGCAATACATGGATGATAAGAAGAAACAACTTAAGACAGGGTTTCTTGACCCGTTGATGATATCCCAAGCTCGCTACAAAGTAGTTGCTCGGAGGCATGGAGAAGAATACAAAGACTTGGACGATGCTGAATTTGAGAAAGCCGTCAAACAGAAGCAGAGAAACAAAATGAAGGTAATGGCGACATACATTGGACGAGCCATGTATAATCATGTACAACATGGCAAGGACTTAATAATAGCTCCGCACCACTTTAAGTAAGTTATCGACATGGTTTAATTTTGAACTATAAATTATGGCAATCGTGATCTTAACATGTGTTTTCGTCTATGTCTATATAGTGACCACTACATTTGTATCATGATCTTTCCAAAGGATGGTAAAGTCGTGGTCTTCGACTCACTAAGAATGGAAAAGGCTACGTATAATGACTTCTTGAAGATTTTAGAGAAGTATGATTATTATTGCACACTTGTACTTATTATAACTTAACAAATGTATTCTTCATCTCACAATGCTATTCTTATATGCAGTGCATACCATTTTTATTGGAAAGATCTTTGCGGCGAACATCCAGAGGACAAGCCTAATTTGTCAATATCATTATTTCCATATGGTGACAAACAACCTCCAGGTACTGTCCTGTGCGGTTATTATGTATGCGAATGGTGTCGTGTCACCTTCCATTACATGGTCAATCGTGAGGATGTAAGTTCGCTATCATTGTCTATGTTGCAATTTTTATGTTATATTAATGTTGCTCATCACATTACTCTTAGCACCGCTTGCTTTTTGCTTCCATTGCAGGTTCCTAAATCCAAGATCAATGCTGAATGGTTAGAAAGAGATATGGTTTCCGTCGGCGTTGCTAAGGTTGTAAGAGACTTGCTTTACTTTATGCGCCGTGAAGTTCTTCATCAACAAGGGCTATTCTACAATACAAATGGAAATTTGCAAAAATTCCCAGAACTAAGTTTGTACACAATATCACACAGTGTTTAGGTCTTTAGTTAGGAACTTTAGATGTTTAGTTGTCTATGGAACTTTGAGATCTTTAGTTGTTTATGGAACTTGATATGTGTATAAATCTGTGTATGACGATGGAACTTGATATGTGGATGAATCTGTGTATTATACCTGTTATGGAACTTGTAATATGTGTATGAAATCTGTGTATGCAATCTGTGTGAATCTGTGTATAATCTGTGTATGAAATCTGTGTATATTTTGTGTTTGAAAATTCTGTATATATGAATCTGTATAATGAAAACCGTATGTGATTTATATTGTATGCAGTCGGACTTATATAAAAAACCGCCTGTGATGTGTGTCTATCACAGGCGGCTAGGATAAGAAACCGCCTGTGATGTGTGTCTATCACAGGCGGTTCCTTTGAACTGGACCGCCTGTAATCTGTGTTTTTCACAGGCGGTTTTTGATTGACCGCCTCTGATGTTGTTTTACATCACAGGCGGTGCACCACAAGCGGTTCCTGGAACCGCCTGTGTAGAGGCTAACCGGACCGCCTGTGCAGAGGTATGCTGTAGTAGTGCTTCCAGCAGCATTACACTTCTTTGTAGGTGTCATAAAGTCATCGTCGTCATCGCCAGATTCAGTTTGTTCATTGGCTTCATGAATAACAGATGGTCTCTCGACAGGTGCAGGACGATGAACAAAATGCTTTGTGTTTGGAGGAACTCCAAAAGAGGCCGGACGTGGTATCTCAACACTAAAGAATTCTTGGCTTGACTCGATGGTTATACGTTTAGGATTAGCCGGAGGACGATCCACGGACTTCATTTTTTGGGGTAGAACAACCTTCTTAAATGAAAAAGAACATCAGGTAAGAATACTATAGCATACATAATAATTGAATAAATATAACATTATGAAACTGTTGTGGTATGTATAGTGTGTATATTGTGCATAACAACAGATGTAGACAACATAAATGAGAAGAAGGAATGCATAACAACAGATATGTGAAAAAACACATTTAAATAAAACAGTACATAGTGTGCATAAACAAATTATGCAATATAATTCATAAAATTATATGTAGTATAACTCTCAGAAACAACAATAATAACACAGTAAAATAACATCACTAATCTATTGATTGCTATTGTAAAAAAATATATATTTTGTTTATAAACAACATTCAGTACCTATATAAAAATGAACAGTATGTAACAAATATGCAATTGAAAAAAATTGGAAGCCATTATCGGATACTACATATAATGAGGCAATTCAATTAATATAAATCAATTGAAGGGATGTAGAAGGGGCGTGGCGAACCTGATGGACATTAGCGACTGAACTATGTAAAAGAATGTGGGGAACTCGAAAGAGTGAGAGGGGAAATGAACCAGGGGAGGAGAACGACGGCGGTGAATCGATGAAGCGCGGAGATTACGGCGGGTGGAAGCGGTGGGGGCGGTCGTCGATGGCGATCGCAGGAGCGAATGATGGCGGCGGGGAGGAGCTGATTTTTTTAGGGTTTGGGTGGACCCGAGCTGAATTAATTGAAAGGGGTCTGATGGGTCTGGCTCGTTGACCATATTGGCTCGGTCGGCCTGCGGGGGAGCGGCGCGGGACTGTGGGTCCACTAGTCAACGCACAGTCAGTTGGAAGGTTTGGTTACTGCGTGTTCATATTAAGCATAAATAGTTGTGCAAAGTATCGTAAAACAGTTTACAAAAAAAGAATTAGTCAAGACCCACGCCAAAGTACGTAATATAATAAATCCCAATTGATACGCAGTTGTTAACATCGAATTATACAAACATAAATCCCAAATACTACACCACACCGACCAGCCCGCATCGCTATGTCAATTTATGTAACCGTTGGAGTAATAATATGCAAGTATAAACGCGGTCAATTCCCACGCGGGACGACACCACGACTCCGGAGAACCCGCGCGGAATGAGCGGACTCACCGTGTCAGTTACGCGTTTATGCATACGGAATTCGAATGAAACGGTTGCATAAATGGTAATAGTGGATGCGCACGTACGACCCCACCTTGACTCGGTGCATGCGCGCGGTACTCCCACCACCTGCCACGTCGACCCGCGCCCCGCACACCTAGCCTGGCCGGGGCTCCCTGCATTTATGAAAGCACAGGGCTCCTAATACTATATATATATATAGTTTATATATTAAGAGCCCTGGGCTTCCAATAATAAAGGAAGCCCAGGCTAGTCAACATGGGCATTTTGGTTGAACCACACCGAGTCAACTGGACATAGTCACGGCGCCGTTACCCCCGTCAACCAGCCACCTCTCCCACGTTTCCTGTTTCTAAAATCGTACTCGCGCATTCAACGGAGATAAACCAGCGTCCATTTGAAGAAAACCCCAGCCGCGCAGATTTTCCTTTCGTGGGAGGCGACTCCCCAGGCGATTTCAGCGCCTCCAAACCAGCGCAGCGCCAATCCACCACCGCTCCAATCCAGCGCCATTCCATTACTCCTTACATCCTTCAATCTCCCAGCATTGGAGCCGATTCAAGAAGTTCCAGGTAATCCAACATTGAAATACCCCGAGTTTGCCGTCGATTTTTTGAGCCCTATCGGTCGATTTGAAGTGGATTTGATGGTAACCCTTATTATCCAGCTAAATGTGTGATTTGTATCCGCTTATACATCACTATAATCGGGTCATTGCATCGCGCATTGCATCTGTTTTTTGTTTAGGAGCCCCGATATTAGGGTATGTGTATTTATTCTGTATTCCTACTATCGCCCGACATTCTGTATTTAGGCAAAGGCTGTGGATTAGGTATTTACTGATTAGTTAGCAGATAGTACTTTTATACAACCCAAGTAACATATATATGCTGTTTGTATGTAATATATATGCATATCTTCAGTTCTGTTTATGCACATTCACCTGAGTCATTTGTTTACACATTTGGTTTATTATATATGCATATAGTCAGTACTCTTTATGCACATTTACTTTAATGATTTGTTTTCACATATATTTTATTATCAAATATGCTTATTTGTATTTGATATATATGCATATCCTCAGTACTGTTTATGCACATTCACTTGAGTCATTTGTTTAAACATTTGTTTTATTATACATGCATATAGTCAGTATTCTTTATGCACATTTACTCTAACGATTTGTTTTCACATCCATTTAATCATCTAATATGCTTATTGTATATCATTTATATGCATATCCTCATTACTTTTTATGCCCATTCAATTAAATCATTTTGTGTACACATCTGTTTTATTATATATAAAATATACCCATTAGATTTGATATATATGCATATTGGCAGTAATGTGTATGCTCATTCATACACAAGTTTGTGAACATATATTAAGCATATTTGAATTGTTCTATTTACTTGCATAATTAGTTTACACTCCTGTTCATTATATATAAATACATACAGATACTGTTATTTAAGCAAATGTTATTTAAATATTCATGTTATTTGAGCTAAATGTTTTTATTACTACGAACAAGTTATTAAAATATGTTGTATAGTTAGTTGATGCATAAAGGCTCTTATTTTAGCCTGATCCATTTACAATTATATGAAATATTAAATCAATCTTTATGCTTGTATATAACAATTGCTCATTAAATGATCTCGCATAAATGTAAAAGGTAGTTTAAGTCATGTAATTCCATTTAGCATTATATAGTATGCATTTCAGATAGTTATAGTAAAAATTAGTTTTTTTCTGGCATATATTCTTGCATAAATCAAAGTATTTAAAAACAACTTCCTTTTTCTACAGATTTATTCAGTATTTAGTCATGAAGTCTGTTGATCGCCCGCCCAGTAATCCAAAAAGATTAACTATTGAATCCAGTCAGGAGGTTTTTTCAATTGACATTTCCAGACGTACAAGATCCAGCAGCTCAGCTCACCAAGATGATATTCCTCAAAATCAGGAACAGAATGAGCCACAGCCAGCCCCAATCCATCGTGTTCGCAGAAAGGCTTTAGCTTGTCGTTTAAAAAAGAAAACCTCCTGCTCCAGCCGCTCTCTCTGACGACGACTTCATGGATGCTCCATCGTTAAAGCGTCAATTCAGATCTACATCACCTTCTCCTCCAGACCAAATCAGCTCAAAGAAGTTAAAAGTACCTTCTCCTCAAGTTCCGACCGTGAAAAGAAGCCCAAAATATAATATCATTGCAAAAAAAACTCTCCTAAAAAGAAGTCTCCTGTCAAATCACAGGTAATATTTATATATTTTATGTTTATTCATGTGTTAATCATGGTGCCCAATCAATTTTGAATTTTCCCCAACTTTACATTTATGTATATTATTATCAACAAATATGGTGTTTACTTTTTTTAGTGTTGTAGACTAGTTATTTATAAGCCTGTAATAAATATAGTATCATTAGTTCTACCTATATATATACTTTCTGTATTAATGCATATTCATTTATGCTTCCAGAAATTGAATATCCGATGCATTCCCTTTGATGTTATTGTATCATCATGGATAATGAGCGATCGGCAGCGTGATGCCGTCGCTAGGTTGGGATTTTCTAGCATATTTGATTTGCGAACTGATGCATTGGAGAGCAGATCACTTATCAGGTGGTTGATGGACAAATTAGATCCAAATGACATGACCATACGCCCAGGGGCTGGCAAAGAACTTAAGATAACAAAAGATACGGTTCATCTGATTTTGGGGTTGCCATGTGCCGGAGGAGGTAGAGAGTTTACTGATTGGTACGGTGAAATCGATGCTGCTGCTAATCTGAGACGTCATCTCAATGTCTGTAAAGAAGAATTTGATGTTGTCAAGCTTCAAGATAAGATAGTGCTTGACAACGATGATGAGCTATCAATTAGATGTTTTTTTCTCATTCTATTCAATCGACTTATGTTTCCTTCTGCTTCTTGGGGCATTACAAACAATGAGGTACTCATGACTTCAAACATGGCCCGAATGGCTGATATTGACTGGTGTCAACTAGTTTACACGGATTTGTGCGATGCTGCCGCACGTTGGCATAAAAGGAACAAAACAAACATCACAGCAACAATATATGGATGCTCACTCATTGTTTTAGTAAGTAATTTTCTCTTGTTTACTGTGCATATATATGGTATGCAAATATTTGTTATGTACTAATTTTATATATTTGTGCATTCCTTTTTTTCAGATTTACTATCTTGATCACCTACATCACCCTGCTGCTCCGGATAACAAATATGGTACTCCACGCATTAAGTTTTTTGATAATGAGACCATAAGAGAGTTGGCTCGGGGTGACAGACGCCCCCCCCCCCCCCCCCCCGTAAAACTGGTGAACCATTCGGATATGCAGAGGTTAGACACAAACAATTTTTTTGTCCTGTTATGCAGATGTTAAAATATTATTACTGCTAACTGTTCTATTTGATTTTATACAGTTTCGTAGCCGTTCAGAAACGTGTTACGTCATTGCTCCAGAACGGCCTGCTTCTGCCGTTTTCAACATATATGTGCCACGTATCAGGAATTTGATTGGCAACAAGTTGCAATGTTTGCCCTCCCAGCAGCGTCCAATGTTTCAATCATTGTTTGATGCTCATGACAAAGAGGTGGATAAATACTGTGATTCCCTACAGCTGAGCCATCAGATGATTGTTTCGAAGCAGATTGAACTCTCTGAAACATTTGGTGAAATGATCGATGAAGTTTTGAGAGCTGCAACGCAGCGCGATTCACAGCCAGAAGGTTTTAGTATTTATGTTTATTTTTTTAAACTAATCAAGTTCACGAATTATTTCCGGAAAATAATATATATATTAATTTATACTCATACAAGCAGCAACATATTTTTCTAGTGTATTTCATTTATGAAAACTGTATTTGATTTATGCATCCTGATAGTATACTGATGTAGTTTGCAAATTTGTATTTTAAACCATTTTTTTATAACGATACATTTATAATGCTGTTATATTCAGTAACAACTAATATATTATTATATGTTCCAAATGTAGATAACCCCCCCCCCCCCACTCCCTCAATGCCTCCAACAAATGATCCAGTATCCACACCAACTGTTCCAACACCTGATAAACAACAACATGATCAGGAAAGCCATGTTCCTACTGATCATATCAAAGTATCAGATGATGTAAGTTTTCTCATACAAACTATATATACTATGCATATATTCTATTCTGCATACAAGTTACCTTTTATTCAAATCTCAGTTGTTTCCATTATAGATTGTCAGTGGGAACGTCTGCAAAAAAGCTGAAGCTATGGATGATCCTATTTTTGACAAGACTCCAAAATCTAATGTTTGACTTCCTTATATCATTATTATCATTATTTCAGTTACAATGTATGCAAGTAACATTAATATATATGCATGCTTTATTTTTTTTAACTTCCCAGGCTCCCACAACAGACAAGCCTGCTGATCCTAAGTTAACACCAAATATAAATAGTGTAAGTATTTACACCTTCATCATATTATGCTAATATTAATTTTTCCCTATGTTTCATTACGTTTATATTAATAAATTTATTGGTTACAGGAAGGACAAAAATCTGTTACACATGATACTCCTGTATCTGGTGCACCTCTGTTCGATAAAACCCCATTGACAGATGTAAGACATGTTGTAATTTTCTTCTTTTTCCTATTTATACAATTAGACATACATATTTATGCAACTGTTTACTAACATTTATTCATATATTAGGCAACTACTGACCTGGTTGCAAAGGATAGTTCCTGTAAAGCTGCAGTCGCTGAACATCCCCACGTGTCACGTGAAGACTGTGCTCGCAACCTGCTTAAGTTCATTTTGTCAGGAAAACTAGATCCGAGCATGTATGTATTCGTTATTCAAATTCCAATTAAGTATAATTAGAAGGATTTAAATCAAAGTTTTTTCCCCAGGTCTATCATTAATTTTGGAGGATTTGGAGGGTCTGTCCTTGATGTTGTCCAGTCGTTTGGTCCCAACAAATGTCTTGAGAATACTTTCATGCAGGGATTTATCGACTGTATTCGTCAGGATGATGTATTATACAATCCAGATTCTGTAATCAACACTCTAATACTGAACGTCAACGTTGGGGTAATTGTTTCTCCACAACTTTGTATCTTATTGCAACACTTACTTTATAAATATATAATACCAATCAAGTTATTTTCTTTGTCCAAACCGTTTTGAATATTGAGGAGTTTGAACAACACAGTTCAAATCCACAGCCCTTCACAACATCACTTCTTAAAGAACATCTTGAACCGACCCTACCTTCAGATGATGTTCTTAACCAGATTAAATTGGTGAGTTCTAATCAGTTTCATTTGTACAAATGTTAGAGTGTACTTTTGGTTACTAGTTTTATGTTGTATTAGTTTTAATTTTTCATATGCATAGTATAAATCATTCATAATTTTACATATATATTTAACAGATCCTGGTTCCTATGCTACACCGAAGCCACTGGACCCTTTATGCAATCAATTTTGAACGTCGTCGAATAGACATCTTAGATTCAAACCCTTATGGTACATTGCTTGGAGGCACTACATGGAAACAAATCCATAATGATCAAATGATGATAAATGGAACGAAGATACCTTGGTCCAGACTAATAATGAGAAGACTTAGCATTGCCTTACATGAAGCTCGACCTGAGTCAACTGTACCAAAGTTTGGCAACTACAAGATTGGGCTTCTTCCCAATTGTCCAACCATGACACCAGGGTCAAATGATTGTGGTTTTTTTGTCGCAAACTTCCTCCGCTACTACGATTTTGATGATGGCGACTTATCAGAATTTTATACTCCGGTATGTCACTAAATTAGTTTTCTAATCTTGCATATATTACTCCTTCAGATTTTATTCTACCATTAAATTGATATTATGGCTATTTCAGGATGAACCATTGGACCAACGTGCCTTTGTTCTGCATTACCTTACCTTTCATCGCAACAACATGGTTGCCCCCCTTCCTGCAGAACTACTGCCTTTCAAGTATTCTCCAAGGAGACGCCGCTGTTTGAAAGCCAAGACTTAGATAGCATAGCTGAACATGATTCCCTGTGCGATGAACAAAACTGTTTATGTTACTTGTTAAGTCACTTATGTCAGGCCTCTGATAATGTGTTTGATACTCTGTGTGCCACTTATGTTCAATGTGGCTAATGTCTATGCTACTTCGCATCAGTTTTTATCTGAAGTGTGTCAAACATAATTGTTACCAGAATGGCTATTTATGTTATCTGTTAACAAATTCTATGTTAGTTCATCTCCAGTTTGTGAGTTGGTTAATCTTTTTGCTTCCAAGGTTTGGCTTATTTGTATTATCATATTGTTTCAATATTCAAGTTTTATGCATAATATATACTTCCTTATTTTATATACACTAGGTTCATCTTTTATACATTTTTCACGCTAATTATGCTAATCGTAACAAGTGTTTATGCTATATCCTGTTTGTTGTATTTGAAGTGTGAAACCGACGTATGCACTCCCATTCGATTAGTATTGTTAAGTGTATACAGTTTTATATAACATTAATGTCCAGACCTTCCGATTGCTAAACGTTCAATGCCAATTTGTTGTGCATATTCAGTTACATAATTTGTGTAATTGTCTATATTTACGCAGCATTTTATAGTTTTATATCTACGCATTATATAACCCTTTCATGCAAACTACTGAATTTCGAACAAAATAAAGCATAAGTCATTGTGATATTACAAGTTTCTTCTAAATCGACCACTCGTTAGTCACACTTCAAATTATTCGCCCAAATCCATATGTTCATCGGCTTCTTCATTTTCCACTTCTTCATCAATACGATGTTTTTTTGCAGTCGATGTTTCATTCCACTGTGGAGCAGTTGTTTTATTGTTTACTCTTGATCCGGCTGGCCGTCCTCTCTTTCGATTAGATAGTTTTGCTAGCCTTGCCCTGTTCTCTTCCACAGACAGACATGTTCTGCTGTTATGCCCATCTGCTATTCCACACAAATGGCATCTCCTATTCTTCTTTTTCTCTCCTTTCGCACCTAGTCTCATAATCCTATCTTCTGAATTTTTTATTGTCCGTCCCTTTGGTCTTGCACGATCCGGCATACTCAGATTTATAACATCCACATTAAAATTCAACCTCTGCATAATAATAGACGTTACTATTTAGTATATGCATATTTACATATATTTATACCAATCAGTAAAATCATTTATCAATGCTCACCTTTTTAGCTTCTGACGATGCAGCAATATTTTCCATTTGTTCATGTGCTACGTGACACGGAGAACTTGTATCACCAACCTCATGTGAAAATCTCATGTTGTCCTCCTTTAAAGCCCAACCCAAATACATCAACATTTACATGCAGCATAAAATTATATTTTCATTTTAGACAAATAAACAATATTATTTTAATATGTACCTGGTTATCAGTTGTTATTATTGTTAACGCATGTTCACATCCAGTCCTGGTGTTATGCGAATCCTACAAAATATTATTTGCTTATTACATTGATATTATATATTCATTATATACAATACTTCATGCAAGCTTATATATATATATCTTTTACATACCTTATTATGACATGTAATTGTATTGTCATCTTCCATCCCATCGCTAGCATTAATTTTATTCAACTCTTCTTCCTGGTACAAAATAACATGTTACTTATGCATAATTTATGTTACAAATAGTATAACACTAAAACATCTGCAATATTATTACCTTGTCTTCCTCATTATCACTAACATCTGTTGACTCATTACATCCAATATCTGGCTCCAATCGGCTTAGAACGACATCGAGCTCATCCAACACATCCATCGCCTTATCGTACCCTGCTTTTGACATACACGCCTGACGAACTACTTTCATAGTTTTCGTTAACAACATTTTCTGTCTGTATGATTTAGTAACTCCATCCTTCCCCCTGAAGCTCTTATCAATTCTTTCAAATGGAACATCTTTTCTTGATGAGACAGTGTACCTTTGCAATATATACTTTGAAGGTATCTTTTCAACTTGAAGATGCATGAAGGCTCTTAAAAGATGAACACACAATAAACCTGAAAACATGAAAACGAACCATTATTTCAAAAATATACATTAATTGTACTACAATCATCAAATTCTCTAGTATGCAAATTTTTTATGCTAACCAACATAATACGTACAAACCTGTATGTTCCCACTGTTTGCACTCGCATGTATACTCCCCAGCTTCTATGTCTGCTGATATCTTGAATTGATGTTGTCCCCCACACAATTTTATTAGACCGTTTTGTATGCTGTACGATCCATTCATTATCACATCCGTCTGGGTCCTTTAATATTTTGTATGCAGTGGCGTATTTCATTGATTCCTCGAATCTATTCATAACAGCTCTGGTGTATGCTCTAGAGACTCTCACTTCGAACCTATATAATGTATCTGTTGTCCTTGGTGCCTATAACACATTATTATCATAATTAAACAACTGCACAGTGCAAAACAATATTTTACACGATTATATGTACGAGCACGACCTCACTAGACCATTGTTTTGGGCGACACTGTTAGACAGATAGGTATTTTTAGTTTTAATTTAATTCAGAAAACCACAGTGATGTATGTGACAACATGTACGACACAATTACAACGACTCGCGCAAGAGCTAAAGGGTTGTGTGTTTTTTCTAAACTCACCCAGCTAACTAGGATTCATCTAGAACAAGCACTAATACGGTCTAACTAACATAATCACTTTGCAAAGCACTTACCCTAATCATCGAGTGATTCTATTAAGCACTTGAGTGTTTGAACACTTGGAAATGTCTACAATATGACTTGATATGTTGCTTGGGCTCCCACACCTTGAAATGCCCGATCGGGGGTATTTATAGCCTCCCCCACAATTATAGCCCTTGGACAGAAGCAACAGATTTTCTGTCGACGGGCGCACCAGACAGTCCGGTGCACACTGGACAAGCATTATTCACTGTCCGGTGCCCTGCCACGTCAGTCGATCGTTGGGGTCTGTAGCAGTCGACCGTGAGATCCTACAGCCCGAGAGCGCCTGGTTGCGGGCCCCTCTGCGCAGACTGTCAGATGCACACCGGACAAGTTACTGTTCACTGTCCGGTGTGCCACCAGTGCGCTGGCTGACTGCCCATTTTATAGATTTCTTCGCTGTTTATTTTGGGTTTTTTTTCTTCTTGAGTCTTAGACTTCTACATATCTTTTATGTCTTCTTTTGAGATGTTGCATCCTTAGTGTCTTAGTTCAATCCTCTTCGCATCCTGTGAACTATAAATACAAACACTAGCAAACGCATTAGTCCACATTTTATATTGATCATCAAATACCAAAATCCTTTTAGTCAAATGGCTCGGGGTCCATTTTCCTTACTATCTTTCAATTTTTGGTGATTGATAACAACACAACCAAAGCGAGCAAATATAACAAATATTTTAATGAAAAAATATGTAATCTACTTGCTAGATGCATGAGTGTCCCCTCAAAGTGAGATTATGGACGTAAGCCTCCCCCTAACTCCATAATTCACTTACTTCCTATTTTAGACCAAAGATACTTGAAGAACCAAAACCACTTGCAAGATAAAAAAATTTAAATTGGTGGTGTTTGGTGTTTGGTGTTTGATATTGTCGGTGTTTCGGACCCGGGGAACCCTCAACCGGACCGACTAGTGAATTTTGTGTCGCGTGCCCCTGTCCAGATGGGTTGATGCAAGATGGAACACAAGAGGTGGGATGAGGCTTATATTATCTTGCACCAGGGGTGCTTGCAGTAGGGGTTACAAGCTTCACGAGAGAGAGAGAGAGAGTTCGGCCTTGAGTTGTCTGAGTTAGCCTCCTCCGCGTCTCTCCCACTCTACCTGCCTCTGCTCGCCCTCTTTTCGCCTTTTTTCTTCTCCTTTTTCTCCCTCTTTAGGAAGGCCCTGGACATCCTCTTTTATAGATACAAGGAGATGGTCCAGCTGTACATTGGAGGTGTAGCTATGTGCTAACGTGGCCGGCGGAGAAGTGCTTGAGTCCTGTAGAAGCGCAGCTGGCGGTGCGGCATGGATCCTGCTGACGTTTCCTTGCTTCCGTAGGGAGCTGAGAACCATCGACGTCACGGACGCACGTGGGGAACCATCATCACTTGTGGCCGGAATAATCTAGATGTGACTCCGGTCTTGTTCCTTCGTAGCCTGAGGCGGCTAGCTATAGGTAGGGTAATGATGTATCCCCTGTAGCGTAGTCGGTCCGAGGCCGAGGTCAGGCGAGGCGGAGTCCTTCTCCCGAGGCCGAGGCGGAGACCTTCTCCCGAGGCCGAAGCTGAGGCCGAGGCCTGGAGTCGGACGAGGCGGAGCTCCCTATCGCGCCCGAGGCCGAACTCGGGGAAGGCCGTGACTGTTGTTAGTCTTTCCCTGGTGGTTGGCACAGTAGTCGGAACGGGGTGAATAGTGTTGTTTCCCTGTCAGAAAGATCAGTAAAGGGGCGAATGACTGCGGTCACTTCGACCTTGCCGACTGAGGCGTGCGTGTCAGGATAAGGTGTCAGGTGATCCCCGCATTAAATGCGCATGCGATACGGTCGGTTGGTAAGGCGATTTGGTCGAGGTCGCTGCACGACAAAGTTTGCCCGAGCTTGGCTTCGGGCGAGCCGTGGGTGCGCCCACCGCCTGTGGAGGCCCTCGGGCGAGGCGTGAATCCGCCCGGAACTACTGTTCCCGCCCGAGGCCGGGCTCGGGCGAGGTGAGATCGCGTCCCTTGGTAGACGAGGCCTTGACTTGAACCGTGCTTATCAGTCTTTATGGTTTGTTCTGAAGACGTTTTCCAGCCGTGTTTAGGAGTGTTGGGGGTACCCCTAATTACGGTACCTGACAGTAGCCCCCGAGCCTCGAAGGGAGTGTAGGCACTCGCTTGGAGGTTCTGCCAGATTTTTTGTAAGGGTACCAGCCTTTCTCGGTTATATTTTGTTCTGATGGGTGTGCGCGAGCGCACCCGTCGGGTGTAGCCCCCGAGGCCTCGAAGGAGTGGTTTGACTCCTCTGAGGTCTTAATTTTTCTTGTGATTCCTCGGTCAGCCTTGTTGTCCCCTCACGCGGCCTGGCCGCAACCAGGTGCATGGTCAAGCTCCGAGTTTTCAAGCTGATTTGTTGATGTGGTCAACAATCAGGCCGTAGCCTGGTGCGAGAGCAGCCCCCGAGCCTCTGCACGGAGCGAGAGGACAATCGAGAACCGTCTCGACTTTTATTATATGCCCCTTCGTCGCCTTTCCGCAAGGAGGAGGGGGGAACGCGCCATGTTACCCTCGGTGGGCGCTGAACATGGTGTTTCCAGTGAGTTGCTAACGGGTAATCCGAGTGGACGCCCGAGCCCCGTTCGATAAGGGTCGGCTAGTGGCCTAGAGGCGCGCTCCAAAAGTACCTGCAGGTGATTTGCTAGACTCGGGCCCATTTGATAGGGTCCGAGGGCTCGGTGCCTCCCTCCGGTGGGATTCCATTACAAAATCGTTCCCGCTGGTCTCGGAAATGTCCTAGGGTACCTCGGGAGCGTAGCCCGAGCCTCAGCCATGTAACGGACGTACCTAGGGTCATCCCTGACTCTGCGTGCTCTGGGGCGGTTGTTGAACCCTTCCGAGGGGCCAGCCTTCGAACCCCTGATCAGTAAAGGGCTCGGAGCCTGAGTGATCTGGGGCGGTTGCCGAACCCCGCAGGGTGCAACCTTCGAACCCCTGATCAGTAGGAGGGCTCGGGGCCCGTTTCCTTCGCTGAGAAGGATCCTTTTCTGAAATATCCCCCTTCCCGATCCCTGTGGCAAGAGAGAGAGGGGAAAAGGAAAAGGATATGAATTTAAATAATGCGGCGCACCTTTTTTGACGCGGTCATCATGATGGAGGTGAAACGGCGCCCGCTTCGCCTGCTAGAGGTGTCGCTTGCCCTGCCAAGGAGTTAATGCGACGGGACAGACGATTCGCGGGGCATCTGTTGCGCGTGCGTGAGTCATTCGAGGAACAGAAAAACCGTTTCACCTTCGAGTTTGAATTTCACGACGGGTTCGGGCGAAGTTTTGGGTGGATCTCGCCCGGGCCTTTATATACCTGGAAGAGGGGCTGATGGTGGTTCTCTACCCTACCATTTGTGCTTGCCTTCTGCTTTGGTTTCCACAACCTAAGAGAAAGGCCGGAGAAGAGAAAACCGCGCACCTCATCCCCTCCGCCTCCACCGCTTCCGCTCGGCGATGGCTGATAAGGCGACCGTTGTTCCGCTGCGCGACCCGTGGCCTTTCTCTACCGTTACTGTGGAGGATCTGGAGGCCCTTGTTTCTGACGGTTTGCTCTGTCCTCTCTCCGGCGGACCACAGCCTGAGTGGATGGCCCCCGGGAGCGAGGCCGACCCGACTCCACCGCCGGGGTACATGGTCAGTTTCATCCCCTTCCATGAGCGGGGGTTTGGGATGCCGGCGAGCCGCTTCATGCGGGCGCTCCTGCACCACTACGGGGTGGAGCTGCATAACTTCAACCCCAACTCCATTGCGCAAGCAGCCATTTTCACGGCGGTTTGTGAGGGGTTTTTGGGGATTGACCCTCACTAGGACCTGTGGACCCATCTCTTTTCCGTGGAGTTCTTCGTCGCGTCGACGGATGTGTAGGAAACGGGTGACGCCTAAGAGGGGGGGGGTGAATTAGGACTTCTAAAACTTTTACTAAACTAGGCCACAATTAAATCCCTAGAGCAAAACCTATGCAAATAATCAAAACTAGAATGTGCAAACTAGGTTTTGTCTAAGTGTTGCTATCTCTACCGCAAAGACTAAGTTTCAATCTACACTAAATAAGTATGACAACAAGATTGAAACTTAAATGCTTAATATAAATGCGGAATGTAAAGAGCTAAGTAGAGAAGCAAACTCTCGTGGATGACGCCGGTATTTTTACCGAGGTATCCGGAACCACGTAAGGTCCCGACTAATCCTCGTTGGTGCCCCTACGCAAAGGGAAGCCCACGCGAGGGCCAAGCACCACGGTCGAGTAACTCGGTAGAGAGCCGCGGGCCTTCTCCACGCGCAAGTGGTGCTCCGCTTCCGGCTCCTCTCGGACGCTCCCCGCCGTCTCCACTATCGAGCTTCCGGCCGAAACGCCGTGGGCCTCGTTCCCTCCGGTACACGGTGGCGGCCGTGACACAAACGCGGTTGTCACGGTCTCGCAAGACTCTCGCCCCACTCGGTACAATTACAACGACTCACGCAAGAGCCGAGGGGTTGTGTGGTTTTACAAAACTCACTCAACTAACTAGGGTTCACCTAGAGCAAGCGCTAAAGTGGTCTAACTAACCTAAGCACTTCGCAAAGCACCTACGCTAATCACCGAGTGATTCTATTAAGCACTTGGGTGTTTGAGCTCTTGGAAATATGCACTATGTGTATTGGTATGTTGCTTGGGCTCTCACACATGAGAATGGCCGGTTGGGGTGGTATTTATAGCCTCCACACCCCCAACTAGCCGTTGGACAGAAAGCAGCAGCTTTCTGTCGTCGGGTGCACCGGACAGTCCGGTGCACGCCACGTCAGCCGACCGTTGGCGCCTGTAGCAGTCGACCGTTGGATCCGACCGTTGGATCCGACCGTTGCCGTCTGCCCGTTGGCACACCGGACAGTCCGGTGCACACCGAACAGTCCGGTGCTACAGCCAGAGAGCGCCTGTCTGCGGCCTCTCTGCGCAGACTGTCCGGTTCCTCACCGGACAGTCCGGTGCACACCGGACACCAATGTCCGGTGCGCCACCAGGCGCTGGCTGACAGCCCTTTTCTTAGATTTCTTCGCTGATTTCTTCGGGCTTCTTTGTTCTTGAGTATTGGACTCCTATGCATCTTTTTATGTCTTCTTTTGAGGTGTTGCATCCTCATTGCCTTGGTCCAATTCTCTTCGCATCCTGTGAACTATAAACACAAACACTAGAAAACTTATTAGTTCACTGATTGTGTTGTTCATCAAACACCAAAACTTAATTAGCCAAAAGACCCGGGGTCCATTTTCCTTACAATCTCCCCCTTTTTGGTGATTGATGACAACACAACCAAAGCAAGCAAATAATACAAGTATTTGAGTGAAAATATGCAATCTACTTGCTAAGATGCATGATTGTCCCCACAATGTGATATTATGGACTTAAGCCTCCCCCTAACTCCATAATTTACTTACTTCCTATTTTTAGACCAAATAACCAAAACCACTTGAAAAGCCATTAATAGATATAAAATTTTAAATAGGTGGTGTTTGGTGTTTGATATAGTTTTCATTGCTTTGGTCCCTAAACTTCTCCCCCTTTGGCATCAACCACCGAAAAGGAAGACATTAAAAGCATGTAGGAAGTAAATAAAAGCTTGCCCTCATCAAGAATTGTATCAAATGATATCACTAGAAGGATATTAAGTTAAGCCATGAATGATACCACTTGAAGGAGTCCTCAAAAGATTACTCCCCCTAAATGAGTATTCTCTTTAGAAAGAAGTTTTCTCCCCCTTTTTAGAGATGAAGAAATACTCCCCCTGACAGAGATCCTCTACTTAGGAAAAAGCATGTGAAAATTAGAGGTGCAAGACATGATTTGAAAAGACTAACTTTCCTTATGCATAGGTAACAGAATATGAGTTAACTACTTATGCATTTTTGCAACATGGAAGCATATGATATGAAATATAGTCTAATCAAATATTGGAGAAGACATGTAAATGATACTGAATGTAGTCTCAAAAGATACCAATTGAAAGTCAATGGTGAGCTTGAGAGACATGAGAGTTCTTGGAGATTTTGCAGTGGAAGATTGTTGTCTTTCTCCGGGGACTTCATTTTCCTTACAATGAGACTATCACATGAAATAGACTTGAAAAGGTGTTAGTCTCAAAGTGTTAGATTATAGAGTAACCTCCCCCTAAAGGTGTGCATACAAGTTTTGAATACTTGTAGGGGACATGCACTTTGATTTGATATCAAGAGGGGCAAATTATCCATAATCCAAACTTTGGCACATATATGTTAAATGATACACTTTGTAGAAATCAAAATTTTCAATTTATGCATCATTTACTATGGAGTGATATAGAAGCTATGTGCCGTGCTTAAATAAACATTTTAAACCATGTAGGTTTGCTTAAGTATATGAATTGAAAGCAAGCAATCCTACCATGTGATTTACCTAGTATGCATGATTTTAAACAAAAGTACATAACAATTGTAATACTAGGCAAGAAAGGTAAACTAGATAGAAGGTAAATAGATACGCATATCTAAAAATGAAGAATACAACAAAACTAGTTACCTTAGTCATGGGTGGGAAATTTGGGTCTAAAGTTTTTACTAACCCACTTGGCAATAAACTTGATCCAATATGATGTACCCCATGATATACATCCCAACCTTGCCAAGTCTCCAAATTTCCCGAATACCTTCGGTCCACTCACTTCCCTTTCGGGATCCAAACCTTCTTGGTGCTTTTCATGGTTGAAATTATCTCCTTTGGCACCCAGATGCGTTTGGCCCCTTTTCCTTTGTTGGCTTGCTTGTTGGCCTTGATTGCTATCACCTTTCCGTTCTTTTTCTTCTTGATCAAATATGGTGTAGCATTCTTTTTGTTCACCTTTTTGATGTAGGTGTTGGAGATTTTGCTTGATGGCTTTTGCTTGAGCTTTTGCCTTTGTTTATCCCCGGTCATCGCCTTGCATTGGAAAGACTTGTGACCTTCCTTGTGGCATAGCCTACAAATCACAGTTTCTCCCTCTACAGGCTTGTTCACTCCCGCAGTGGTGTTATCCTGTGGAGGTCGGATTTGTTTGGCTTTGCCTTTCTTGTCATACAAAGCCTTGCCAAGGCGAGCCACTTCTTGCTTTAATTGTTCATTTTCCTTTGCAACCTCATCCGTGCATGTCTCTACAACAATATTCTCAACAACGACTTGGTTGCAGGGGTTAGAATCATCAATTGAATCAAAGCAGGAAGTAGAAGCATCTTTCTTAATTATTTCAGGTATTTCAACTAAAGATGCTGCTGGGGTGCTACCAATGTTTTCTAGCTTAGTAGTTAGCTCATTATTGTGTATGCTAAGAATTTCCATTTTCTCTAGCAAATTTTCAATAGCTTCTTGGGAGCTAGCTAACTTAGCCTTAAGTTTTTCATTCTTTTTAATGAGGCTATCATCGGTAGCAGTGGATGGAGCACTAGATTCTAATAGCTCAATTTTAGTTGACAGCTCACTATTTAAGTTTGCAAAAGTTTCAAATTTTTCTAGCAAACCTTTGTAATCATTTTGAGAGCTAACCAACTTATTTTTCAAAGTTTTAAGTTGAGCTTTTTGCTTAGTGCAAACATCCTGGAAAAATTTTACGGCTTCCGCAAACTCTTCTAGAGAGGCCTTTCCCTCGCCTTCATCATCACTACTACTTTCATCACTAGAGGATGGAATGCTTTTTTTACCTCTTGCCATAAGGCATTTGTGTGATGACCGTGATGATCGTGACGAGGACCGGTGGCTGCGCGTCCTTGGAGGTTCATCTTCACTTGAAGAATCATCCCAAGTTCTAACACTTGTGAGCGCCTTGCCTTTGCTCCTCTCCTTTTTGGGTTTGGCCATATTTGGACAGTTGTCTCTGAAGTGGCTCTTCTCCCCACATGCGAAGCATCCTCTCTTCCTTTGCTTTTTCCTATCAATGTTAAAGAGAAGATCCTCTACCTGCAGGGGCACACCCATTAGATTAATCTTGCGGATCATCCCCATTACCTTTCCGACGCGTCGGATTGTCTCTTCGTCCTCGGAGGATGATGTGCATGGTTGATTATCTTCATCATCATTACTTTCTTCTTCTTCCTCTTCTTCACTTGAGGAACTTGGAGTGGGAGCCTTCTTTTTGCCCTTCCTTTCATCACATGCAAAAGCATATGGTCTTGAGGAAGTTGGCTCCTCTCCCCGACTCATTTTACGCGACATCTCAAAGGCCGCGATTTTCCCAATCACAATGGTCGAGGTCATGTTGCTCAAGTCCTCCATGTTGTGAAGGATGGTGATGATGCTCCCATATCTTTGTTGTGGTAGCAGGGAGATAATCTTCCTCACAATGTCCGCATCACCTAGCTTATTAATGCCAATAGAATTGAGCTCATTGGTAATTAGATTCAAACGAGAATACATGTCTCTAACAAGCTCATCATCTTTCATGGCAAAAGAATTATACTCATTTAAGACTAGGCAATGTTTTTGCTCACGGACATTGGATGTGCCGTCATGGAGCTCATGCAATTTTAGCCAAATCTCATTAGTAGTTTTCAAGGTAAATACTTGATTGAAAATATCCATGCTAAGAGATTCATACAAGCAATTTTTGGCTCTAGCATTTAAATGGATTTCTTTTTCCTCACTCGTGGTAGGTTTCTCGGGATTCTTGAGAGGTTTCATCCCGTCACGAGTGACTCTCCAAACACCTAGATCAACGGCCTCTAGGTAACAAGCCATTCTAGCACTATAATATGGGAAGTTAGTGCCGTCGAAGTGTGGTGGCCTATGGGTATCCATCCCTTCCTCTAAAAAGCGTCGGCTCTTTTAGCGGTGAAGCTAAAACGTTTCAAATGAGCCAAACCGGGCTCTGATACCACTTGTAGGAAACGGGTGACGCCTAAGAGGGGGGGGGGTGAATTAGGACTTCTAAAACTTTTACTAAACTAGGCCACAATTAAATCCCTAGAGCAAAACCTATGCAAATAATCAAAACTAGAATGTGCAAACTAGGTTTTGTCTAAGTGTTGCTATCTCTACCGCAAAGACTAAGTTTCAATCTACACTAAATAAGTATGACAACAAGATTGAAACTTAAATGCTTAATATAAATGTGGAATGTAAAGAGCTAAGTAGAGAAGCAAACTCTCGTGGATGACGCCGGTATTTTTACCGAGGTATCCAGAACCACGTAAGGTCCCGACTAATCCTCGTTGGTGCCCCTACGCAAAGGGAAGCCCACGCGAGGGCCAAGCACCACGGTCGAGTAACTCCGTAGAGAGCCGCGGGCCTTCTCCACGCGCAAGTGGTGCTCCGCTTCCGGCTCCTCTCGGACGCTCCCCGCCGTCTCCACTATCGAGCTTCCGGCCGAAACGCCGTGGGCCTCGTTCCCTCCGGTACACGGTGGCGGCCGTGACACAAACGCGGTTGTCACGGTCTCGCAAGACTCTCGCCCCACTCGGTACAATTACAACGACTCATGCAAGAGCCGAGGGGTTGTGTGGTTTTACAAAACTCACTCAACTAACTAGGGTTCACCTAGAGCAAGCGCTAAAGTGGTCTAACTAACCTAAGCACTTCGCAAAGCACCTACGCTAATCACCGAGTGATTCTATTAAGCACTTGGGTGTTTGAGCTCTTGGAAATATGCACTATGTGTATTGGTATGTTGCTTGGGCTCTCACACATGAGAATGGCCGGTTGGGGTGGTATTTATAGCCTCCACACCCCCAACTAGCCGTTGGACAGAAAGCAGCAGCTTTCTGTCGTCGGGTGCACCGGACAGTCCGGTGCACACCGAACACTGAACAGTAGATGTCCGGTGCACGCCACGTCAGCCGACCGTTGGCGCCTGTAGCAGTCGACCGTTGGATCCGACCGTTGGATCCGACCGTTGCCGTCTGCCCGTTGGCACACCGGACAGTCCGGTGCACACCGGACAGTCTGGTGCTACAGCCAGAGAGCGCCTGTCTGCGGCCTCTCTGCGCAGACTGTCCGGTTCCTCACCGGACAGTCCGGTGCACACCGGACACCAATGTCCGGTGCGCCACCAGGCGCTGGCTGACAGCCCTTTTCTTAGATTTCTTCGCTGATTTCTTCGGGCTTCTTTGTTCTTGAGTATTGGACTCCTATGCATCTTTTTATGTCTTCTTTTGAGGTGTTGCATCCTCATTGCCTTGGTCCAATTCTCTTCGCATCCTGTGAACTATAAACACAAACACTAGAAAACTTATTAGTTCACTGATTGTGTTGTTCATCAAACACCAAAACTTAATTAGCCAAAAGACCCGGGGTCCATTTTCCTTACAGGATGTGAAGAAGGTTCGCATGGCGGTGCGGGCCGGTGGCTGCACCCTCTAGCTGAGGTCGGGGCGTGCGCAGCAGTACATCCCTGCCTTCCTTGTATCTTCGAATAAGGGGTGGCAGAACCGGTGGTTTTATCTCCGGAACGACGACGGGATGCTTCCGCCATTTTCTCAACGAGTGGTGACCGCCATAGGTGAGGCTTCCCACCGCAGAGGTGGTTGCCTCTACCGACGAGACCGTCAGTGCTACCTGCGGGCGAACCTCCAGCTCTTTGGCTTTAATGGCTTGTCCTCGCCCCTCGTGTGGGGGACAAGGACGAGAGCCTTTTCA
Organism: Zea luxurians; assembly: GCA_029449295.1. Classification (NCBI taxonomy): domain Eukaryota; kingdom Viridiplantae; phylum Streptophyta; class Magnoliopsida; order Poales; family Poaceae; genus Zea; species Zea luxurians. Next base: position 6,986,926 of record JAOPSE010000024.1, on the reverse strand, counting down.
CAGTTGCGTTTGCCCTGAGGCAATCGCTGCTGCTGTCTAGCCGCCCGAGGCGGAGGTCGTTGTCGCTACTGGTGCAGTGGTCGCCGGCGAGCTGCTTGGAGCTCGTTATCTTGTAGCCCCTCTAGTATGGAGGTAGTTCATTCCTGCGAGAATGGAGCTGGGTCCCGTTTGTAAGGGAATGTAAGAGCAAAATGTAATTGCTCCAAGTACCGAGGTATCTGCTGTAGGTCGAGAAAGCCGCCGAGGGTGCTGCCGACATCTACGTAGCACAGTTATCCCGAGTATGTGTGTTTGTTTTCTATGGCTGCCGAGGCCTGAACATTTGGGTATTTGTGTGTAAAGCCATGTTTCATTCCTCTTATTTCAAGCATTAAGACTTGTTCGTCGGTAGCAGAATCACTTATCCAAGCGTGAGTTACCTTTCGCGGAAGGTGACAAGTAAGGTATCCGTATCCCGGAGGCGTAGGAGTCCCTTGGCTCGGTCGGCCTTGCCGTTCAAGGTCTCTCTTGTCGTTTTTAGGATTCCGCCATCGATGCAGTCGAAAGGCACAAAAGTCGTTTTGGTAGAAAAACTTTTCCGAGAAAAGTTTTGGCGCAGATGGGGTTCCCCCTTTCTAGACCCCGAGGCGACCGCTCGGGCCGGGACCCTTGCGGAGGGCCTGGCCATGGCCGTCGGGTCTGCTTGGTCCGCCTAAGCTAAGGCCTCGCAGCAGCGTGTCCGGGCCGAAGGTACGTTTCGCCTGCTTTGTGAATTTGGTTTAGCTTCGTCCTTCTCCTCGTGTTTGAAGAACATTGCCCGGCTGTCTGCAAGGTTCGAGACAGCTCTTAACGAGTCCGTTAAGAACTACAAGGCGCTTGCCCAAGCGGCTGAGCAGAAGGAGGCCGACCGCGTGGCCATGTCCGAGGCTATCTCGGCCTTTTGTTGGGCCTTTGGCCTCGACGACGTCTCCTCGGGTAGCTCCCCCCAGAGTCACCTGCGGGCCTTGGGCGGCCATGTGCGCAGCAGACTCCGTGAAGCGCTGCACCACGGCATTAGGCGGGCCTTCGCCGTGCTTGCCTCCCACTACGACGTGGATCTGGAGCGGGTCAGCGAGGGGTACTGCTTACCCGACGAAGAGGAGTCTACCTTAGCCGAGGTCCAGAGGCTTGACACGGCTGTCGAGGGCCCAAGCGCGGTGCTGGCTTCCTCCTTCGAGGTGGAGGTCCTTCCGCCCGTGTCGCCGTCTGAGGCCGGGCCAGATTCTTCCGAGGGTGGAAACGACGCCGAGGGTGCTGCTCCTCCCTGCCGATGTCTGAGCCTGCAGGAACAGTTTGTTTTAAGTATGCATATGTTTCTTGTGGCCGCTGAGGCCTAAACATTTTCAATGTTGGAGTTTAAAGTTGTGTTTCCTTTCCTCTTGTTTCGAGCATTAGGACTTGTTTGGTAGCAGAGTCACTTATCCGAGCGTGAGCTACCCTTCGTGGAAGGTGATGAGTGAGGTATCCGTATCCCGGAGGCGTAGGAGTCCCTCGGCTTGGTCGGCCTTGCCGTTCAAGGTCTCTCTCGCTCGTTTTTAGGATTCTGTTATCAATATAGTCGAAATGGTACGAAAGTCGTTTTCTACCCGAGCGTTAGGACTTGTTCGGTAGCAGAATCACTTATCCGAGCGTGAGCTGCCTTTCGCAGAAGGTGATGAGTGAGGTATCCGTATCCCGGAGGCGTAGGAGTCCCTCGGCTCGGTCGGCCTTGCCGTTCAAGGTCTCACTCGCTCATTTTTGGGATTCCGCTATCGACATAGTTGAAAGGCATGAAAGACGTTTTGGTAGAAAACTTTTCCGAGGAAAATTTTGACGCAGAGGGGGTTCCCCCTTCTAGCCCTCGAGGGAGGGTCGGTTTTTGCTGAGGCAAGGCCGATCCTCCCTTGACAGCTAGACTTCTTATTTGTGCATTCAAAGGGACCGAGGTACATAAACGACTTGAAACATTTTAAGGGTAAAAGCGACATAGTTGTTCGATGTTCCAAGCGTTGCTGTAGACCTCACCTTAATCGTTGGCCAGATTGTATGTCCCGGGCTTCAAAATTTTGGCAATAATGAACGGCCCTTCCCAGGGAGGAGTAAGCTTGTGGCGCCCTCGGGCGTCTTGTCGTAGCCGAAGCACCAGATCTGCCACCTGGAAACCTCAGGGCTGAATCCTTCGGGCGTGGTAGCGTCGCAGGGACTGCTGATACCGTGCTGAGTGTAGCAAGGCTACATCCCGAGCCTCTTCTAGCTGGTCCAATGAATCTTCTCGGCTGGCCTGGTTGCTTTGGTCGTCGTAAGCCTTTGTCCTCGGGGAACCGTATTCCAAGTCCGTGGGTAAGATGGCCTCGACCCCATAGACAAGGAAAAACAGTGAGAAGCCCGTGGCTCGGCTCGGCGTCGTCCTCAGACTCCAAACCACCGACGGTAGCTCTTTTATCCACCGCTTGCCAAACTTGTTGAGGTCGTTGTAGATCCTTGGTTTTAGCCCCTGCAAAATCATGCCATTGGCGCGCTCCACTTGCCCATTTGTCATTGGGTGAGCTACGGCGGCCCAGTCCACACGGATGTGGTGGTCTTCGCAGAAATCTAGGAACTTTTTCCCAGTGAACTGCGTGTCGTTGTCAGTGATGATTGAGTTTGGGATCCTAAAGCGGTGGATGATATTCATAAAGAATGCCACCGCCTGCTCGGACCTAATGCTGGTTAAGGGTCGGACCTCGATCCACTTGGAGAATTTGTCGATGGCGACCAGCAGGTGCGTGAAGCCCCCGGGTGCCTTCTGCAAGGGACCGACAAGGTCCAGACCCCACACAGCGAAAGGCCAAGTGATAGGTATCGTTTGCAGAGCCTGAGCGGGCTGGTGTGTTTGTCTCGCGTAGAATTGACACCCTCGGCAGGAGCGTACAATCCTAGTGGCATCGGCCACTGCGGTTGGCCAGTAGAAACCTTGTCGGAAAGCGTTTCCTACGAGGGTCCGAGGCGCTGCATGGTGACCGCAAGCCCCCGAGTGTATTTCTTGTAACAGCTCCTGTCCTTGGGCGACGGATATGCATCGTTGGAGAATGCCTGAGGGGCTGCGGTGGTACAACTCCCTTTCATCACCCAGTAAAACGAACGACTTGGCGCGCCGAGCCAGTCGCCGAGCTTCGGCCTTGTCGAGGGGCAGCTCTCCGCAGAGGAGATATTCTAGGTACGGGGTCTGCCAGTTTGGGACCGGTGTAAACCATTCCGCTCCACCTCAATACGCAGGGCCTCACCTCCGGCAGCCGAGGGTACCTCGGGCAGGGCCGAGGTCCCCTCGGGTTCGGGCGTGTCGTTGAGTTTGACGGAGGGTTGATATATGTCCCTGGAGAAGACGTTCGGGGGAATCGTTGTTTGTCCCGAGGCTATCTTAGCTAGCTCATCTGCGGTCTCGTTGTACCGTCGAGCAACATGGTTGAGTTCCAGCCCATAGAACTTATCTTCCAAGCACCGAACTTCATCGCAGTAGGCCTCCATTTTTTGGTCGCGGCAGTGAGAGTTCTTCATGACTTGGTCAATAACGAGCTACGAGTCACCACGAGCGTCGAGGCGCCAAACCCCTAGCTCAATGGTGATGCGCAACCCATTAACCAAGGCCTCATATTCGGCCACGTTGTTTGACGCTGGAAAATAGAGGTGTATTACGTAACGCACATGTTCTCCGAGGGGTGAGATGAAGAGCAAGCCCGCGCCTACTCTGGTTTTCATCAATGACCCGTCGAAGTACATGGTCCAAAGTTTGGTCTGGATTGGGGTCGTTGGCAACTGGGTGTCAGTCCATTCAGCCAGGAAGTCGGCCAAGATTTGGGATTTTATGGCCTTCTGAGGGGCAAATGAAAGTGTTTCGCCCATGAGTTCCACTGCCCATTTTGCTATCCTACCCGAGGCCTCACGACACTGGATGATCTCTCCTAGGGGGAAAGATGATACCACAGTAACCGGATGAGACTCGAAGTAGTGTCGCAGCTTCCGTCGTGTCAGAATCACCGCGTACAGCAGTTTATGGATTTGCGGGTAGCGGATTTTGATCTCAGATAGCACTTCGCTGATGAAGTAGACTGGCCTCTGAATGAGAAGTGTGTGCCCTTCTTCTCGTCTCTCGACTACGACCGCAGCGCTGACCACCTGAGTGGTTGCGGCGACGTAAATCAAGAGAGCTTCTCCAGTAGCGGGGGGCACCAAGATGGGTGCGTTAGTAAGGAGTGCCTTTAAGTTTCCGAGGGATTCTTTGGCCTCGGGAGTCCAAGTGAAGCGCTCGGCCTTCCTTAAGAGGCGGTACAAGGGCAATCCTTTCTCGCCAAGGCGCGAGATGAAGCAGCTCTGAAAGGGAATTAGGCTTACACCTAGTTCCTAAATAATTTTGGTGGTTGAATTGCCCAACACAAATATTGGACTAACTAGTTTGCTCTAGTACATAAGTTATTCAGGTGCAAAAGGTTCACACTCAGCCAATAAAAAGATCAAGTTTTGGATTCAACAAAGGAGCAAAGATGCAACCGAAGGCACCTCTGGTCTGGGGGCACCGGACTGTCCGGTGTACACCGGACAGTGTCCGGTGCGCCACCGGTGCACCAGAGGACTCCGACTTCAAACTCTTCGCCTTCGGGAATTCTCGGAAGCCGGCGCGCTATAATTCACCGGACTGTCCGGTGTACACCGGACAGTGTCCGGTGCTCCATGGAAGCGCGGCCTCCGGAACTCGCCAGCCTCGGGTTCGCGCGGCAGCCGCTCCGCTAAAATTCACCGGACTGTCCGGTGTGCACCGGACTGTCCGGTGTACCAGCGGAGCAACGACTATTTCAGCGCCAACGGCTCCCTGCGGAGCATTTAATGCACGCGCAGCGCGCGCAGTGGTCAGAGGTGCCCATACCGGTGCACCGGACATCAAACAGTACATGTCCGGTGTGCACCGGACATCCAGGCGGGCCCAGAAGTCAGAAGCTCCAACGGTCAGAATCCAACGGCATTGATGACGTGGCAGGGGCACCGGACTGTCCGGTGTGCACCGGACTATCCGGTGCGCCATCGAACAGACGCCTCCAGCCAACGGTCATGTTTGGTGGTTGGGGCTATAAATACCCCAACCACCCCACCATTCATTGCATCCAAGTTTTCCAACTTCCAACCACTATACAAGAGCTAGCATTCATTGCAAAGCACACCAAAAGAGATCAAATCCTCTCCCAACTCCATACAAAGCCCTAGTAACTAGAGAGAGTGATTTGTTGTGTTCATTTGAGCTCTTGCGCTTGGATCGCTTTCTTTCTTTCTCATTTTGTTCTTGCGATCAATACTCAATTGTAACCAAGGCAAGAGGCACCAATTGTGTGGTGGCCCTTGCGGGGAAGTTTTGTTCCCGTTTGATTGAGAAAAAGAAAAGCTCACTCGGTTCGAGGGACCGTTTGAGAGAGGGAAGGGTTGAAAGAGACCCGGCCTTTGTGGCCTCCTCAACGGGGAGTAGGTTTGCGAGAACCGAACCTCGGTAAAACAAATCCGCGTGTCACACTCTTCATTTTCTTGCGATTTGTTTTGCACCCTCTCTCGCGGACTTGATTATATTTCTAACGCTAACCCGGCTTGTAGTTGTGTTTATTTTTGAGAATTTCAGTTTCGCCCTATTCACCCCCCCCCCCCCCTCTAGGCGACTTTCAATTGGTATCGGAGCCCGGTGCTTCATTAGAGCCTAACCGCTCGAAGTGATGTCGGGAGATCACACCAAGAGGGAGATGGAGACCGGCGACAACAAGCCCACTACAAGCCAAGGGAGCACTTCATCGGAAGAGTCCCGCACCAAGAGGAGGGAGAAGAAGAAGAACTCCTCCAAACGGAAGGAGAAAAGATCTTCCTCTTCTCACCACAAAGAGAAGAAGGAAAAATCTTCTTCTCACAAGCCGCATCGGAGTAGGGACAAGCAAAAGAGGATGAGGAAGGTGGTCTACTACGAGACCGATTCTTCATCGGCATCCACCTCCGGCTCCGACGCGGCGTCCGTCACTTCTAAACGCCAAGAGCGTAAGAAGTATAGTAAGATCCCCCTACGCTACCCTCGCATTCCTAAACATACACCTTTACTTTCCGTCCCATTAGGCAAACCACCAACTTTTAATGGTGAAGATTATGCTATGTGGAGTAATTTAATGCGATTTCATCTAACCTCACTCCACAAAAGTATATGGGATGTTGTTGAGTATGGTGTACAGGTACCATCTGTAGGGGATGAGGACTATGACACGGACGAAGTGGCCCAAATCGAGCACTTCAACTCCCAAGCCGCAACTATTCTCCTCGCCTCTCTAAGCAAGGAGGAATACAACAAAGTACAAGGGTTGAAAAATGCAAAAGAGATTTGGGATCTACTCAAGACGGCGCACGAAGGTGATGAACTCACCAAGATCACCAAGCGGGAAACGATCGAGGGGGAGCTCGGTCGCTTCCGTCTTCGCCAAGGGGAGGAGCCACAAGATATGTACAACCGGCTCAAGACCTTGGTGAACCAAGTGCGCAACCTCAGGAGCAAAAAGTGGGATGACCACGAGGTGGTTAAGGTTATTCTAAGAGCTCTTATTTTCCTTAACCCCACTCAAGTTCAATTAATTCGTGGTAATCCTAGATATCCACTAATGACCCCCGAGGAAGTTATCGGGAATTTTGTGAGCTTTGAATGCATGATTAAGGGCTCAAAGAAGATCAACGAGCTTGACGAGCCTTCCACATCCGAGGCGCAACCGGTGGCCTTCAAGGCAACGGAGGAGAAGAAGGAGGAGTCTACACCAAGTAGACAACCAATTGACGCCTCCAAGCTCGACAATGAGGAGATGGCCTTAATCATCAAAAGCTTTCGGCAAATCCTCAAGCAACGGAAGGGGAAGGATTACAAATCCCGTTCCAAGAAGGTTTGCTACAAGTGTGGTAAGCCCGGTCACTTTATAGCTAAATGTCCATTATCAAGTGATAGTGACAGGGGCGACGACAAGAAGGGAAGAAGAAAGGAGAAGAAGAGGTACTACAAGAAGAAGGGCGGCGATGCCCATGTTTGTCGGGAGTGGGACTCCGACGAAAGCTCAAGCGACTCCTCCAACGACGAGGACGCCGCCAACATCGCCGTCACCAAAGGGCTTCTCTTCCCCAACGTCGGCCACAAGTGTCTCATGGCCAAGGACGGCAAAAAGAAGGTAAAATCAAGGTCCTCCACTAAATATGAAACATCTAGTGATGAGGATGATGATAAAAATGAGGAGGATAACTTGCGCATTCTTTTTGCTAACCTCAACATGCAACAAAAAGAAAAATTAAATGAATTGATTAGTGCTATACATGAGAAGGATGATCTCTTGGATTCTCAAGAGGACTTCCTTATTAAAGAAAATAAGAAGCATGTTAAGGTTAAAAATGCTTATGCTCTTGAGGTAGAAAAATGTGAGAAATTGTCTAGTGAGCTAAGCACTTGCCATGAAACCATTAACAACCTTAGAAATGAAAATGCAAAATTAATTGCTAAGGTTGATTCTCATGTTTGCATTGATCCTAGAAATGATAATGTTGATTTACTTGCTAGGATTGATGAGTTGAATGATTCTATTGCTAGCCTTAGAAATGAGAATGAGAAACTAATTGCAAAGGCTAAGGATTTTGATGTTTGCAATGCTACTATTTCCGACCTTAGAACTAAAAATGATATGTTGCATGCTAAGGTTGTTGAACTAAAATCTTGCAAACCCTCTACATCTAATGTTGAGCATATTTCCATTTGTACTAGATGTAGAGATGTTAATGTTGATGCTATCCATGATCATCTAGCCTTAATTAAAAAACAAAATGATCACATAGCACAACTTAATGCTAAAATCGGTGAGCATGACTTAGAAAATGAAAAATTTAAATTTGCTAGAAGCATGCTCTATAATGGGAGACGCCCTGGCATCAAGGATGGCATTGGCTTCCAAAGGGGAGACAATGTCAAACTTAATGCCCCTCCAAAGAATTTATCTAACTTTGTTAAGGGCAAGGCTCCCATGGCTCAGGATAACGAGGGCTACATTTTGTACCCTGCCGGCTATCCTGAGAACAAAATTAGGAGAACTCATTCTAGGAAGTCTCACTCTGGCCCTAACCATGCTTTTATGTATAAGGGTGAGACATCTAGTTCTAGGCAACCAACCCGTGCCAAGTTGCCTAGAAAGATAACTCCTAATGCATCAAATGATCATATTATTTCATTTAAAACTTTTGATGCATCTTATGTTTTAACTAACAAATCCGGCAAGGTAGTTGCCAAGATTGTTGGGGGCAAACACAAGGGCTCCAAGACTTGTGTTTGGGTACCCAAAGTTCTCGTTTCTAATGCCAAAGGACCCAAGACCGTTTGGGTACCTAAAATCAAGAACTAAAATTGTTTTGTAGGTTTATGCATCCGGGGGCTCAAGTTGGATACTCGACAGCGGGTGCACAAACCACATGACAGGGGAGAAAAAGATGTTCTCCTCATATGAGAAATACCAAGATCCCCAACGAGCGATCACATTCGGGGATGGAAACCAAGGTTTGGTCAAAGGTTTGGGTAAAATTGCTATATCCCCTGACCATTCCATTTCTAATGTTTTTCTTGTAGATTCTTTGGATTACAATTTGCTTTCCGTATCCCAATTGTGTCAAATGGGCTACAACTGTCTATTTACTGATATTGGTGTTACTGTCTTTAGAAGAAGTGATGATTCAATAGCATTTAAGGGAGTGTTAGAGGGTCAGCTGTACTTGGTAGATTTTGATAGAGCTGAACTCGACACTTGCTTGATAGCTAAGACTAACTTGGGTTGGCTCTAGCACCGCCGACTAGCCCATGTTGGAATGAAGAATCTTCACAAGCTTCTAAAGGGAGAACACATTTTAGGACTAACCAATGTTCATTTTGAGAAAGATAGGATTTGTAGCGCATGCCAAGCCGGGAAGCAAGTTGGCATCCATCATCCACACAAAAATGTCATGACTACCGACAGGCCACTGGAGCTCCTACATATGGATTTATTCGGCCCGATCGCTTACATAAGCATCGGCGGTAGTAAGTATTGTCTGGTAATTGTGGATGATTATTCTCGCTTCACTTGGGTATTCTTTTTACAGGAAAAATCACAGACCCAAGAGACCTTAAAAGGATTCTTGAGACGAGCTCAAAATGAGTTTGGCTTAAGGATCAAGAAAATTAGAAGCGACAACAGGACGGAGTTCAAGAACTCTCAAATTGAAGGCTTTCTTGAGGAGGAGGGCATCAAGCATGAGTTCTCTTCTCCCTACACTCCACAACAAAATGGTGTAGTGGAGAGGAAGAATCGAACTCTATTGGACATGGCAAGAACCATGCTTGATGAGTACAAGACACCGGATCGGTTTTGGGCCGAAGCGGTCAACACCGCCTGCTACGCCATCAACCGGTTATACCTTCACCAAATCCTCAAGAAGACATCCTATGAACTCCTAACCGGTAAAAAGCCCAATATTTCATATTTTAGAGTTTTTGGTAGCAAGTGCTTTATTCTTGTTAAGAGAGGTAGAAAATCTAAATTTGCTCCTAAAACTGTAGAAGGCTTTTTACTAGGATATGACTAAAACACAAGGGCATATAGAGTCTTTAACAAGTCCTCAGGACTTGTTGAAGTTTCTTGTGACGTTGTGTTTGATGAGACTAACGGCTCTCAAGTAGAGCAAGTTGATCTTGATGAGATAGGTGAAGAACAGGCTCCATGCTTAGCGCTAAGGAACATGTCCATTGGGGATGTGTGTCCTAAGGAATCCGAAGAGCCTCCACATGCACAAGATCAACCATCCTCCTCCATGCAAGCATCTCCACCAACCCAAATGGAGAATGAGGCTCAAGATGTTGAACAAGAAGATCAAGAAGATGAGCCACCTCAAAATGACGGCAACGATCAAGGGGGAGATGCAAATGATGAAGACAAGGAGGATGAACAACCAAGACCGCCACACCCAAGAGTCCACCAAGCAATACAACGAGATCACCCCGTCGACATCATCCTCGGCGACATTCATAAGGGGGTAACTACTCGATCTCGTATTGCACACTTTTGTGAACATTACTCTTTTGTTTCCTCTATTGAGCCACACAGGGTAGAGGAAGCACTTCAAGATTCGGATTGGGTGATGGCGATGCAAGAGGAGATCAACAATTTCACAAGGAATGAGGTATGGCATTTAGTTCCACGTCCTAATCAAAATGTTGTAGGAACCAAGTGGGTCTTCCGCAACAAGCAAGACGAGCATGGTGTGGTGACAAGGAACAAAGCTAGACTCGTGGCCAAGGGGTATTCACAAGTCGAAGGTTTGGATTTTGGTGAAACCTATGCACCCGTAGCTAGGCTTGAGTCAATTCGTATATTATTGGCCTATGCTACTTACCATGGCTTCAAGCTTTATCAAATGGACGTGAAAAGTGCCTTCCTCAATGGACCAATCAAGGAGGAGGTCTATGTTGAGCAACCTCCCGGCTTTGAAGACAGTGAGTACCCTAACCATGTTTATAGACTCTCTAAGGCACTTTATGGGCTCAAGCAAGCCCCAAGAGCATGGTATGAATGCCTTAGAGATTTCCTTATTGCAAATGGCTTCAAAGTCGGCAAGGCCGATCCTACTTTATTCACTAAGACTCTTGACAATGATTTGTTTATATGCCAAATTTATGTTGATGATATCATATTTGGGTCTACTAACAAATCTACATGTGAAGAATTTAGTAGGATCATGACACAAAAATTCGAGATGTCGATGATGGGGGAGTTAAAGTATTTCCTAGGATTCCAAGTCAAGCAACTCCAAGATGGCATCTTCATTAGCCAAACAAAGTATACTCAAGACATTCTAAGCAAGTTTGGAATGAAGGATGCCAAGCCCATCAAGACACCCATGGGAACTAATGGGCATCTCGACCTCGACACGGGAGGTAAGTCCGTGGATCAAAAGGTATACCGGTCGATGATTGGTTCATTGCTTTATTTATGTGCATCTCGACCGGACATTATGCTTTCCGTATGCATGTGTGCAAGATTCCAAGCCGACCCTAAGGAATCACACCTTACGGCCGTAAAACGAATCTTGAGATATTTGGCTTATACTCCTAAGTTTGGGCTTTGGTACCCTCGGGGATCCACTTTTGATTTGATTGGTTATTCGGATGCCGATTGGGCGGGGTGTAGGATTAATAGGAAGAGCACATCGGGGACTTGCCAGTTCTTGGGAAGATCCTTGGTGTCTTGGACTTCAAAGAAGCAAAATTCGGTCGCTCTTTCTACCGCCGAAGCCGAGTATATTGCCGCAGGCCATTGTTGCGCGCAATTACTTTGGATGAGGCAAACCCTGCGGGACTACGGTTACAAATTAACCAAAGTCCCTTTGCTATGTGATAATGAGAGTGCAATCAAGATGGCGGATAATCCCGTCGAGCATAGCCGCACTAAACACATAGCCATTCGGTATCATTTTCTTCGGGATCACCAACAAAAGGGGGATATCGAGATTTCTTACATTAACACTAAAGATCAATTAGCCGATATCTTTACCAAGCCACTTGATGAACAATCTTTTACCAGACTTAGGCATGAGCTCAACATTCTTGATTCTAGGAATTTCTTTTGCTAAACTTGCACACATAGCTCATAAATATACCTTTGATCATGTCTCTTTATATATGCTATGACTAATGTGTTTTCAAGTGAATTTCAAACCAAGTCATAGGTATATTGAAAGGGAATTGGAGTCTTCAGCGAAGACAAAGGCTTCCACTCCACTCCACTACTCATCCTTCGCCGTCGCTCCGCATCACTCTCCAACTTTGGTATAATCTTCACTCATTCGTTTTATGACCAAAGGGGGGAGAAAGTACTTCATTGGGCTCTAATGATTCCGTTTTTGGCGATTCATGCCAAAGGGGGAGAAAATATGAGCCCAAAGCAAAAGGACCGCACCACCACCCTAATTTTAAAATTGATGATTTTTCAATGGTAAATTTCAAAATTGGTATCTCTTTGTGTTCTAAAGGGGGAGCAAGTTGTATTTTCAAAATTGATGTCTTAAAACCCTCTTGAACACTAAGAGGAGACTTTATTTGAGGGGGAGTTTTGTTTAGTCAAAGGAAAAGCTTTTGGAGGAAGAGAATTTCAAAAATTTGGAACTTATTTACCTTTGACTATCTTGCAAAAGGCCTTTGAAAAGAATTTACAAAAGGATTTGCAAAAACAAAACTTATGGTGCAAATGTGGTCCAATATGTTAAAGATAAAGAAACAATCCATGCGCATCATGTAAGCATTCATATTGGCTCAATTCCAAGCAACCTTTGCACTTATATTATGCAAACTAGTTCAATTATGCACTTCTGTATTTGCTTTGGTTTGTGTTGGCATCAATCACCAAAAAGGGGGAGATTGAAAGGGAATTAGGCTTACACCTAGTTCCTAAATAATTTTGGTGGTTGAATTGCCCAACACAAATATTGGACTAACTAGTTTGCTCTAGTACATAAGTTATTCAGGTGCAAAAGGTTCACACTCAGCCAATAAAAAGATCAAGTTTTGGATTCAACAAAGGAGCAAAGATGCAACCGAAGGCACCTCTGGTCTGGGGGCACCGGACTGTCCGGTGTACACCGGACAGTGTCCGGTGCGCCACCGGTGCACCAGAGGACTCCGACTTCAAACTCTTCGCCTTCGGGAATTCTCGGAAGCCGGCGCGCTATAATTCACCGGACTGTCCGGTGTACACCGGACAGTGTCCGGTGCTCCATGGAAGCGCGGCCTCCGGAACTCGCCAGCCTCGGGTTCGCGCGGCAGCCGCTCCGCTAAAATTCACCGGACTGTCCGGTGTGCACCGGACTGTCCGGTGTACCAGCGGAGCAACGGCTATTTCGGCGCCAACGGCTCCCTGCGGAGCATTTAATGCGCGCGCAGCGCGCGCAGTGGTCAGAGGTGCCCATACCGGTGCACCGGACATCAAACAGTACATGTCCGGTGTGCACCGGACATCCAGGCGGGCCCAGAAGTCAGAAGCTCCAACGGTCAGAATCCAACGGCATTGATGACGTGGCAGGGGCACCGGACTGTCCGGTGTGGACCGGACTGTCCGGTGCGCCATCGAACAGACGCCTCCAGCCAACGGTCATGTTTGGTGGTTGGGGCTATAAATACCCCAACCACCCCACCATTCATTGCATCCAAGTTTTCCAACTTCCAACCACTATACAAGAGCTAGCATTCATTGCAAAGCACACCAAAAGAGATCAAATCCTCTCCCAACTCCATACAAAGCCCTAGTAACTAGAGAGAGTGATTTGTTGTGTTCATTTGAGCTCGTGCGCTTGGATCGCTTTCTTTCTTTCTCATTTTGTTCTTGCGATCAATACTCAATTGTAACCAAGGCAAGAGGCACCAATTGTGTGGTGGCCCTTGCGGGGAAGTTTTGTTCCCGTTTGATTGAGAAAAAGAAAAGCTCACTCGGTCCGAGGGACCGTTTGAGAGAGGGAAGGGTTGAAAGAGACCCGGCCTTTGTGGCCTCCTCAACGGGGAGTAGGTTTGCGAGAACCGAACCTCGGTAAAACAAATCCGTGTGTCACACTCTTCATTTGCTTGCGATTTGTTTTGCACCCTCTCTCGCGGACTTGATTATATTTCTAACGCTAACCCGGCTTGTAGTTGTGTTTATTTTTGAGAATTTCAGTTTCGCCCTATTCACCCCCCCCCCTCTAGGCGACTTTCAAGCTCAGAGCCGCAAGGCATCCCATGACCCTTTGTACTCCTTTTAAATCTTTGATTGGTCCCATGTTGGTGATGGCCGCGATTTTCTCCGGGTTGGCCTCGATGCCTCGTTCGGAGACGATGAACCCTAGGAGCATGCCTCGGGGGACTCCGAAGACACACTTCTCAGGATTGAGTTTTACGCTCTTCGCTTTTAGGCACCTGAATGTCACCTCAAGGTCAGAGAGGAGATCGGAGGCTTTCCTTGTTTTGACAACGATGTCATCGACGTAAGCCTCGACCGTTCTGCCGATGTGCTCTCCGAACACATGGTTCATGCACCTTTGGTATGTTGCACCTGCATTCCTCAAACCAAATGGCATAGTAGTGTAGCAATACATGCCAAAAGGTGTGATAAAAGAAGTCGCGAGCTGGTCGGATTCTTTCATCTTGATTTGGTGATAGCCTGAATAGGCATCGAGGAAAGACAGGGTTTCGCACCCAGCGGTGGAGTCCACAATTTGATCGATGCGAGGCAGAGGGTAGGGAACCTTGGGGCATGCTTTATTTAGCCCAGTGTAGTCTACACACACCCTCCACCTCCCACCTTTTTTATTTACAAGTACAGGGTTAGCTAACCATTCTGGATGGAATACCTCTTTGATGAACCCTGCAGCCATTAGCTTGTGGACCTCCTCGCCTATGGCTCTGCGCTTTTCTTCATCAAAACGACGCAGGTGCTGTTTCACGGGTCGGGCTCCGGCTCGGATGTCCAGTGAGTGCTCGGCGACATCCCTCGGTATGCTCGGCATGTCCGAGGGACTCCACACAAAAATTTTGGCGTTTGCGCGGAGAAAGTCGACGAGCACTGCTTCCTATTTGGGGTCAATCTCGGAGCAATTCCTGACTTTTTTGCTGACGTCGCTGCTGGGGTCGAGAAAGACAGACTTGACTGCCTCGGCCAGCTCGAAGTTGCCGGCGTGCCGCTTCGCGTCGGGCGCCTCTTTGGAGAGGCAATCCAGGTCGGCGATGAGGGCTTTGGACTCGGCGAGGGCTTCAGCGTACTACATGCATTCCACGTCGCACTCATATGCGTGGCGGTATGTGGGTCCGACAGTGATGACTCCCTTAGGGCCAGGCATCTTGAGCTTGAGGTAAGTGTAGCTGGGGATGGCCATGAACTTGGCGTAGCATAGTCTTCCCAGCACCGCGTGATAGGTCCCTCAGAACCCAACTACCTCGAAGGTGAGGGTTTCTTTTCAGAAGTTGGAGGGAGTTCCGAAGCAGACGGGCATGTCAATCTGTCCGAGGGGCAGGATACGCTTTCCAGGTGCAATCCCGTGAAAGGGTGCTGCACCAGCCCAGATCTCGGTCCGATCAACCCCCAAGAGCTCTAGGGTCTCGGCGTAGATGATGTTGAGGCTGCTGCCTCTGTCCATGAGGACCTTGGAGAGCCTAACGTTGCCGATGACGGGGTCGACGACGAGTGGGTACCTTCCTGGGCTTGGCACATAGTCGGGGGTGGTCGCCTTGGTCGAAGGTGATGGGCTTGTCGGACCAGTCTAGGTAGACTGGCGTCGCTACCTTCACCGAGCAGACCTCCCGGCGTTCTTGCTTGCGGTGTCGAGCCGAGGCATTCGCCACTTGCCCACCATAGATCATGAAGCAGTTGTGGACCTCTGGGAACTCTTCTTCCCTATCGCCTCCCTTCTTGTTGTTGCCTGGGTCCTCGCCGTCCTCCGCCGAGGGTCCAGCCTTATTGAAGTAACGCCGGAGCATGTCACACTCTTCAAGGGTATGCTTGACGGGACCCCTGTGATAGGGGCACGACTCTTTGAGCATCTTGTCGAACACGTTGGCCCCTCCGGGAGGCTTTCGAGGATTCCTGTGCTTGGCTGCAGCGATGAGATCCGCGTCAACGGCGTTGCGTTTTGCTTGCGCCTTCTTCTTGGTCTTCTTCTTCGTGCCACGTTGGACGGACGCCTTGGGGTCATCTTCTTTCTGCCTTCCCTAAGGCTGCTTGTCCTTCCAGAAGATGGCTTCGACCGCCTCCTGGCCAGAGGCGAACTTGGTGGCTATGTCCATCAATTCGCTTGCCTTGGTGGGTGTCTTGCGTCCCAGTTTGCTCACCAGGTCCCGGCAAGTGGTGCCGGCGAGGAAAGCCCCGATGACGTCCGAGTCGGTGATGTTGGGCAATTCGGTGCACTTCTTTGAAAACCGCCGGATGTACTCTCGCAGGGATTCCCCTGGCTGCTGGCGGTAGCTTCAGAGATCCCATAAGTTCCCAGGGCGCACATACGTACCTTGGAAATTTCCAGCGAAGGCCTTGACTAGGTTGTCCTAGTCGATGATCTGCGCAGGAGGCAGATGCTCCAGCCAGGCCCGGGCAGCGTCGGAGAGGAAGAGGGGAAGGTTGCGGATGATGAGGTTGTCGTCGTCCGTCCCTCCCAACTGGCATGCCGGCCGGTAATCCGCGAGCCACAACTCTGGCCTCGTCTCCCCCGAGTACTTGGTGATGGTAGTCGGGGCCCAGAACCGGGTCGGGAACGGCGCACGTCGTATGGCTCGGCTGAAGACCCGCGGACCTGGTGGTTCAGGTGAGGGGCACCGATCCTCCTCACTGTCGTAGCGTCCCCCGCGTCTGGGGTGGAAGCCTCGGCGCACCTTCTCCTCGAGGCGGGCTCGACGGTCGCGGTGGTGTTGATCATCGCTGAGGCGATCTCGGGCTGCTGGTGTCTCATCTCTTGTAAGCTCGGTGTGGACCGAGACCTCGCGCATGTGTCGAGAGGACGCTGCATTGTCACACCTGATTTTAGAAGGCAAACCGAATGCAAACCATGTACGTGCCAGGATCAGCAATTCACATACACAACAGTTACATAACATGGACATCATCACACAGTGCTCAGATAGTATTAAAAAGGGAAAACATAGTCGATTACATCATATGTCTGAGACATCCACATAGTCTTTACAATAAATCAAAGTGCGAAAACGAAACATAGATAAACGCGGCCTTCACAGGCAGCCGACTGGGGGTTGCCGCTAACCCACACCTAGAACTCATCATAATCTTGGAACTCCTGGAAGTCTCCTTCCATGGCTTCATCTTCTCCTGAGTAGTGGTTGCAATGCGGACAACCTAGGGAAGGGGGAGGGGGTTGGTGTGTAGAGCAAGGGTGAGTACACATCAACATACTCAGCAAGCATCCTGTTTGGCTGTGGTGGACTAGCTTTATGTGGGGGTGAGTCAAGCAATTGCTTTTTGTTGATCAGATTATTATTACTAGTAGAAAAAGCCAAGTTTTAGAATTAACCCACGTTATTAACCCAAACGTACTCCTTTCCAAACAGAAAGAGTACCACTTACCATTACCTGAGTCAAAACCAAGAACCATCAATCTCATTGCCACCTGCAAATCCGAACATCTTTGATCAAGTACCACTAATCACTGGAGCTCCCTTGGCCGCTCATAACCACGAGCACGGCTAATATATCAGTTTTCAAACACTCTGTAGAGGTTATGCACTTTACCCATAAGCCGTGATTTCCCTTTCTGCCTGGAGATCATGACTCTCCATTGATCACTACCAAGGTGACCCAGCAGGATATCACTACGTAGCCTTTACAAAGATTCCCTAGGGCTGTAGCCGCCCGTTAGGTTTCCTAAATGTACCGCACTCCTCCCCAAGGGACAAATCAACCTTGGCAGAGCGAGCCGCATACACCGAGCCCCATTGACGGCACAACGGCTAAGCGAACTACACCCCGGTTCCTCTAATTATTCAGCTAAGGGCGTCCCACTCCACCCTCATGGTTGCACTGTTTTCCCGGGCGGTCATCCAACGAACAGGTCCTTACGGAGAGGCACTCGAGAAACCGCTCGAGCCCCCTTGAAGGTCACAAGTATAACATCATAATAAAAGAGGGGAAAACAGCGTATCATTGATAATTCTCATCATGTTCATTGATTAGTGTTGAGCAATAGCAATAAGCTAAACAATAATAATCCGACCCAAATAGGTAAACAAGGACATGGACAACAAAAGCTAGTCAATCCTTAGGTATAAATATGTAATGCGGGAGGTGAATTAAAGTACGTATAGGACAGAGATAGGTCAAGGGACACTTGCCTCCACCAACCGACTGCTGCTCAGGGGCTTCTCCTGCGAGCTCTTCGGTCTCTTCAACCGGATCGTTCTCTATGCGAGCGCAAACATAAATACATCCACACATTTAATACAAAAGAACAATACAGCATACAATAGAATGCAGTAAATAAACAGACGTTCCACGCGGGTTCGCAATTAAGGCTAAGAGAGAAAGAGAAAAAGACAGTCGAGAAACGATCACGTTACATGATTATAAATTAAACTACTCGCTTAATGAAAGGGAATAAATTTGGACGCTACGTTTTAGCATAAAGTAAAGTCAAGTTCCACATTTAATTATTATAAACAATTGAAGATGAATGAAAGGGAGTGGTCGCACGTCGAGACGTACGACACGATATTTAGATTGAATTAAAAAGTAGATGACCCGCCGCGCGACAGAGCGCACAACGAGACACTTGCATTAATTATAAAGAGACGTTAAGCATCACGCGACGAAGCGCACGACGACATACGCCAACAGGGCTGAGTTTAAAGTGGTACGTCGCGTGTCTGGACGCGCGACATCGCACCTTAAACAACCTAAAATTAAAATAGATCGTTGTGCGACGAAGTGCACGACACAACACTTTAATGAATATAAACTAAAAGAATCGTCGCGCGATGAAGCACGCGACGTAGCACATTAATAAACACAAATTTAAATTGAATCGTCGCGCGACGAAGCGCGTGACGCAACACATTGATAAATACGAACTTGAATTGAATCGTCGCGCGACGAAGCGCGCGACGCAGCACACTAACTAACGGAGTTTGAAATTAACTACAACAAAAAATAATCACCGCGCGCGTGGGTTTGCGCACACGGGAACGCGTTAGGGGGTAAACGGGGCTACGTGAGTCGCGCTGGGGGCCAGGGCGCCGCGCGCAGGGGCCGAAGGCCGCGCGCAGGGGCCGAGGACCACGCCGGGGGGCCGAGCCGGGGCCGCGCCAGGGGCCACGCCGGGCCGCGCCACGCCGGGGGCGGGGGCCGCGCCGCCGCGC
Organism: Zea luxurians; assembly: GCA_029449295.1. Taxonomy (NCBI): domain Eukaryota; kingdom Viridiplantae; phylum Streptophyta; class Magnoliopsida; order Poales; family Poaceae; genus Zea; species Zea luxurians. Next base: position 6,968,013 of record JAOPSE010000024.1, on the reverse strand, counting down.
GAGCAGGGGAGGGGGCGGGGCCGCGCCGTCGCGCGAGCAGGGGAGGGAGCAGGGGCGCGCGTGCAGGGGAAGAAGAGAGGGTGCGCGCACAGGGGAGAGAAGAGGAGGGAGAGGGAGAGAGAGAGAGGAGAAGGGAGGGGAGGGGAGCTCACCTCAGGATCCAACTCCGGCGATCACCGTCTCCAAAACCTAGGGCACCACGGGAGGGAGAGAGAGATGGGAGAGAGAGGTTGCTGCGCGGGAAATCCAAATGAGAGAGGGAGAGGATGAGGGGGCGCATGGGGGGTGTGGGAAATCCAAAACGAAGCGCGCGGCGCAGCACACTAACTAACGGAGTTTGAAATTAACTACAACAAAAAATAATCACCGCACGCGTGGGTTTGCGCACGCGGGAACGCGTTAGGGGGTAAACGGGGCTACGCGAGTCGCGCCGGGGGCCGGGGCGCCGCGCGCAGGGGTTGAAGGCCGCGCGCAGGGGCCGAGGACCACGCCGGGGGGGCCGAGCCGGGGCCGCGCCGGGCCGCGCCACGCCGGGGGCGGGGGCCGCGCCGCCGCGCGAGCAGGGGAGGGAGCAGGGGCGCGCCGCGCCGGGCAGGGGAGGGGCAGGGGCGCGCCGCGCCGGGCAGGGGAGGGGCAGGGGCGCGCGCAGGGGAAGAAGAGAGGGTGCACGCACGGGGAGAGAAGAGGAGGGAGAGGGGGAGAGAGAGAGGAGATGGGAGGGGAGGGGAGCTCACCTCAGGATCCAACTCCGGCGATCACCGTCTCCAAAACCTAGGGCACCACGGGAGGGAGAGAGAGATGGGAGAGAGAGGTTGCTGCGCGGGAAATCCAAATGAGAGAGGGAGAGGATGAGGGGGCGCATGGGGGTGTGGGGCGCCGGGGGCGCGCGGGCCGGGCTGGGCCGGGCCGGGCCAGGCTACTTCGCAGATCAAAGCCCACGACACGCACGACCATCAAACAGACTCCAATCGCGAACCGAAAACCGAGACGGAACGAGATGAACACGCAACATCAGACAAAGAAATGTGCTTCGGCATGATGCAACACCCATGACACTTAGGTTTTGTTCATACACGACACGGACACCTGTCACTATACTGGTTTGAAATTGGGAGGAAGGAGCGAAAAGGGAAAGAGAAAAGAGACTAACGCCCGAATTTGGTGAGAGAAAAGAAGAAAAAAATTCTACCCCCAAATTTAGAGTGTTACAAACCTATCCCCCTTAAAAGAATCTCGCCCTCGAGATTCAGGGTTGGCTAGCAAAGAGCTCAGGGTATTTAGCCATCAGATCATCTTCGCGCTCCCAGGATGCTTCTTCCTCAGAGTGATGACTCCATCTGACTTTGCACATTCTGATGGTCTTCCTTCGGGTGACTCTGTCTGCGGTTTCAAGGATCTGCGCTGGTTTCTCTGTGTAGGTCAAGTCCTCTTGGACCTCCAGACCTTCCACTGGCAACTGCTCTTCTGGCACATGCAAACACTTCTTCAACTGAAACACATGAAAGAAATCATGCACTGCGGACAATCCTTCTGGCAAACTGAGCTGATAGGCCACTTCTCCACGCTTTGCGAGAATTTGATACGGGCCGATGTAGCGGGGTGCTAACTTGCCTTTGACTCCGAATCTTCTGACTCCTCTGATCGGTGACACTTTCAGATAGACAAAATCTCCAACCTCGAAGCTCAGCTCTCTTCTTCTTGTGTCTGCATAACTTCGCTGCCTTGATTGCGCTATCTTCAAATTTTCTCGAACCATCTTGATGTTCTCTTCAGCTTCAAGCAGAATATCTGGCCTGGACACTTGCTTTTCCCCAGGCTGATCCCATTGCAACGGAGTTCTACAACTCCTTCCATAGAGCGCCTGAAATGGTGACATCTTCAAGCTGGCCTGGTAACTGTTGTTATAGGAGAACTCTGCATAAGGCAACTTCTTGTCCCATCCAGACTGATCTTGCAACGCACAGGCTCTCAACATGTCTTCGAGGACTTGATTGGTTCTTTCAGTCTGACCATCTGTCTGCGGATGATAGGCTGAACTGAAATTCAGATGTGTGCCCAAAGCTTCATGCAGCTGCTGCCAGAAATGAGAGGTGAACTGCGTTGCTCTGTCTGACACTATCTTCTTTGGCACACCATGAAGACAAACGATTCAGGACATGTACAATTCTGCCAATACTGCACTGCTATAGTTGGTCTTGACAGGTATGAAGTGGGCTGACTTGGTTAAGCGGTCCACCACTACCCAAATGGAATCGTAGCCGGCTCGAGTGCGAGGCAACCCGACAATGAAGTCCATACCAATTTCGTCCCATTTGCACTGAGGAATTTGCAACGGTTGCAACAATCCAGCTGGCCTTTGGTGCTCTGCCTTGATCCACCGACAACTATCACACATCGCCACATGCTCCGCGATTTCCCTCTTCATTCCGTACCACCAGAATTTCTATTTCAGATCCTGATACATCTTCTCACTTCCAGGGTGAATCAAATAGCCTGTTTCATGAGCTTCCTTGAGGATCAACTCCCGAATAGACTGGACATTGGGAACACACAAGCGGTCTTTGAACCATATCACACCTTCTGCATCCTCCCGAAAATCTTTGCTTTTGCCTTCCAGAATCAGTCACCGGATCTCACTGATCTTCTCATCATTCTTCTACGCTTCTTTGATTTCCCGCTCCAGGGTAGGTTCCAACTCAATTGTGACTCCTCGCGAATTATTCAGAAATCCGAGACTCAACCTGTCAAACTCTTTGGCCAACTCATAGGGCATCGGATGAGCGACCATCAGATTGACTTGACTCTTCCTGCTCAAAGCATCTGCCACTACGTTCGCTTTGCCTGGATGGTAGTGAATCTCCAACTCATAGTCTTTGATCAACTCTAACCATCTTCTTTGCCTCATATTCAGCTCTGACTGAGTGAATATGTACTTCAGACTCTTGTGGTCTGTAAACATCACATTTCTGCCCATACAGATAGTGCATCCATGTCTTCAGTGCGTGAACCACTGCTGCCAACTCTAGGTCATGGATTGGGTAATTCTGCTCATGAACCTTCAGCTGTCGGGACGAGTAAGCCACAACTCTTCCCTCTTGCATCAACACGCATCCCAAACCGGTGTAAACAGGCATCGCAATACACAGAGAAGGGCTTGTGCACATCAGGCAAGACTAAGACAGGCGCTGTAGTCAACTTCTCTTTCAGCGCTTGAAAGGCCTCTTGACATTTCTGGGTCCACTTGAACTCAACCTTGTTGCCTAGCAAAGCTATCATTGGTTTCGCAACCTTCGAAAACCCTTCAATGAATCGCCGATAATATCCGGCCATTCCAATGAAGCTCTTGATTCCTCGAGCATCTGTTGGCGCTTTCCAGTCCAGAATGTCTGCCACTTTCTTCGGATCCACGGCCAATCCTTCTTTGTTGATTATGTGACCCAAGAATAGGACTTCACTGATCCAGAACTCACACTTGCTCAACTTTGCATACAGCTGGTGCTCTCGCAATCTCTACAATACCATCCTCAAATGGTTTGCATGCTCTTCTTCGCTTTGTGAATATATCGGAATATCATCAATAAATACCACCACGAACTTGTCAAGGTAATCCATGAATACATTGTTCATCAGATTCATGAAGAAGGCTGGTGCATTTGTTAGACCGAAAGACATCACAGTGAACTCATACAACCCATACTTGGTAATGAATGTCGTCTTCGAAATGTCCAAAGGTCGAATCCTGAGCTGATGATAACCTGACCTCAGATCTATCTTGGAGAACACGCTGGCTCCTCTCAACTGGTCGAACAGATCTTCTATTCTGGGCAAGGGGTACTTGTTCTTGATGGTGACCTCATTCAGAGCTCGATAATCGATACACATACTTTTGGTGCCATCTTTCTTCTCCACAAATAGAACAGGGGCGGCCCAAGGCGAGGTGCTTGGCCGGATGTAACCTTTCTCTGACAGCTCATCAATCTGCTTCTTAAGTTCAACCAACTCTGGTTCGGATATTCTGTAAGCTTTCTTAAAGATGGGGGCGGTGCTAGGAAGAAGCTCTATAGCAAACTCAACTTTCCGCTCTGGTGGCATACCTGGTAAGTCCTTTGGAAACACATCTGGGAACTCAGACACAACCTTGATACTCTCAATTGGGTCTGCTTCGCTGCTATCAATAGCCATCTGATAACAACTTCCTTTCTTTAGCTCGGGCGGGACTAACACCGTCACCACTTCCTCTCCTAGTGGGGACACCAACTTGATTGTCCTCTTATCACAACTGATAATTGCCTGATACTTATCTAACCAATTCATCCCTAGGATGACATCTATTCCCTGAGTACCCATTACTATGAGATTAGCGGGAAATGCTATCCCCCTTATTTCCACACTTACATTCAAACAAATGCTATCGGCTCGAATTCTACCACCGGCTGAGTCAATTTGAATGGGGGTTGACATGGTAGTAATTGGAAGACTATGTGCTTTTACCCATGATGCAGTAATGAATGAATGTGTTGCTCCAGTATCAAATAACACTTCTGCAATATGGGAGTCGACTGGAAACATACCTACTATCATGCCGGGGGTCTCCTGAACTTCTTCGGCCTCCAAGTAGTTCAGTCTCCCATGGTTATAGCGCGGCTGAGAGCGGTTGCCTGCTCCTGGCTGAGGCACATTCTGCTTTGCTGGGGCATTGGGGCCTGACTGCTGCTGGGCTGCCTTCTTCGGACATTGCATCACCCAATGGCCTTGCTCTCCACAGTGGAAACATGCTCTGTTTCCAACCTGAGCTGGCGCTGCCTAACTGTTCTGCTGGTTTGCTGGGGCAGGAAGACGAGGTGCCTGCTGATTCTGCCTCTGGAACTGACCTCCTCCTGACTGATTGTTCTGGCGATTCTGATGCTGATGCTGAGGAAACTGCCTTTGGAACTGCTGATGCTGAGGTGGACGCTGGTTTCTGCCTGAACTGCTGAGGTTGATTGCCCGAGAAACGAGGACGATTGCTTCTTCCAAGCTGGGGTCCACTGATCTTGCGCTTGCGATCCTCCATCTCCTTGCGCTTCCTCTCTGTCATAATTGCTCTGTCAATCAGGTGCTGGAATGTCGGGAAGGTGTGATTCATCAGCTGATACTGCAGAGGGTCAACCAAGCCTCTCAGGAAACGATACTGTCTCTTGGCGTCGGTGTTGACATCTTCAGGTGCATAGCGAGACAACTGCAGAAACCTGTCCCGGTACTCACTGACAGACGATGACCCTTGCTTGAGGGCTAGGAACTCCTCCTTCTTCACTGTCATCAAACCTGCAGGAACATGGTACTTATGAAAGCTTCCTCTAAACTCTTCCCAGGTGATGGTGTCAGGGTTGGCATGGGTGGCGAGATAAGACTCCCACCAGGACTAAGCTGCTCCTCTCAACAGACTGGGACTATACAGGACTTTCTCCCTGTCATCGCACTGAGCGGTATGCAACTCTCGCTCCACAGTGCGCAGCCAGTCTTCAGCATCCATGGGGTCAGAAGAGTGAGCAAACGTTGGGGGATGACCTCTCATGAATTTAGCACGCTTGTCCTTGTGCATCTGAGGCATCTGAGGCTGAGGTGGTGGCTGTTGCTGCTGCTACTGAATGGCAGCCAGAGTCTGACCGATGGCTTGAACTGCCTAAGTCTGCATCAGGAACATCTGCTCGATGGACATCGGGGGCGGGGGTGGTAGCTGCTGCTGCTGGGGTGCCTCATCCTGCTGAGTTGCCTGCTCCTGCTGAGCACGCCTTCCTCCTCTGCGCCTGTTCTCTGACATCTGCAGAATGCAACCACACATCAGAACTGATCTTGCAAATCTTGCAGCATAAGAGAAGAGTATAGAATTCTTCAACAACGCTGAACAGGTGAACATCTTCACTGATCTCCAACACCGACCAACACAGCTTCTCAGATAAAGAGGAAAGTGGAATAAAAGGCTTCCCAACTAAATAGCTAACTCCATTAACATATAACAGGTAAACCAAAATGCAGGGGATAGCCACATCCTGGTGACAGTCATTACAAAGATTCAAATCAAACATAGTTCATCATGACAAACATAAATGCACAGGATATAGCAAACTACCCTGTCTAACTAAGACTAACTAAAAGCGAGACTAATGCTAAGACTGTAGCTTCTATGTATATATTTCGTATTAATTACAAGATCCGACTCTGACGATCTATGGTTCTAAATTTATCTTGGTCTTGCAGTCGGGGTTGCCATAAGACTGGTGTCCACGCCGACGTGAGCGGTATGGGTGCTGAGTCTCGACGGGGGCGGGGGAACCATCATCCAGGTGACGACGCTCCGCGCGCTCTGCCCGTAGCTGGGCAATCTCAGCACGAGCCCTACTCAGCTCGTCTAATGCATGGTCCAGCTCCGTGTTTAGCACGACGGCTAGGTTGACTGCTCTGCTCAACCTAGGATTGTCCTCACCAACAGGTGAGACAATCACGCCTCCTGTGCTGCCAGATGGACGGCGGGGGTAATACTTCAGGTTGAGACCGCCAGCTACCCCACCGAGCACTGAGCAGTAGTGCGAAAGCGCACGCCATGCGGCATCTTGCATGGCCGCCTCAGCTGAGTCCCGCTCAGAGATAGAATAGTGCTCCGAGCAGACCTCAGCACCCCAGAGACTGTTCTCCGGACGGCGCACCAAGCAGGTCGCCTCCCAGCGGTCCGGGTAGACCCCGCGACTATGCTGGTAGACCACACAGCGATACTCGATGGACCAAGTACGCCGGTCAAGTGCCCGACGTAGCAGGGTGTCGAGTGCATCGTGGAAGTGACACCCGCGAGCAGCATTGCGAGTGATGGGTCGAGCAACCCATCCTTCCGGCTCCTGGTCAGCAGAAAAGTCGGTGTCGTGGCTCGAGCTGCTGTTGCCTCCTCCGTCGTCTGGGTCTCCTCCAGCAGCTACTCTAGGGGCTGGGGCGCTCAGTGGTGGTGCAGGGGGCGCCTCCAGGGGAAGCACGGGGGAGCAGCTCCTCACAGACTCTATCTCTTGCTGGAGCGAGAAAGAAGAGCCCTGCTGCTCCTGTCGTCGACGTTCCTGCTCCTCATGCAGGCGGTGGTGTAGCCTCTCCAAATGGCTGGACTGACCGGCCACGGGACGGCGAAGCGGACGCTCCACGAGACGAGTGGGTAAGAAGGGGATGACAGACTTCCGTGCGGTGTGTCTAAGATGAGCCATCTACAAAAGACACCGTAAGCATAAGAATGAGAACAAAACTAATATGACCAGCAAGTAATAAACCATAAATAAATGAAGGATTAGAATAAAACACCATTTTCAGCAAGGTATAATATATAGTAGAACATAGTTTTGGTCGATATGACCAACTTTTGAAGGGATACCAAAGTCATGGCAGGGACAGAGGTCTATAATCCTTAGAACGGCCATTCTACTCTAGGTTAGCGGGCCTACAGTCAGCACGGCTTTGATGCCACCTATGTCACACCCGGTTTTAGAAGGCAAACCGAATGCGAACCATGTACGTGCCAGGATTAGCAATTCACGTACACAGCAGTTACATAACATGAACATCATCACACAGTGCTCAGATAGTATTAAAAAGGGAAAACATAGTCGATTACATCATATGTCTGAGACATCCACATAGTCTTTACAATAAATCAAAGTGCGAAAACGAAACATAGATAAACGCGGCCTTCACAGGCAGCCGACTGGGGGTTGCCGCTAACCCACGCCTAGAACTCATCATAATCTTGGAACTCCTGGAAGTCTCCTTCCACGGCTTTATCTTCTCCTGAGCAGTGGTTGCAATGCGGACAACCTGGGGAAGGGGGAGGGGGTTGGTGTGTAGAGCAAGGGTGAGTACATATCAACATACTCAGCAAGCATCCTGTTTGGCTGTGGTGGACTAGCTTTATGTGGGGGTGAGTCAAGCAGTTGCTTTTAGTTGATCAGATTATTATTGCTAGTAGAAAAAGCCAAGTTTTAGAATTAACCCACGTTATTAACCAAAACGTACTCCTTTACAAAAAGAAAGATTACCACTTACCATTACCAGAGTCAAAACCAAGAACCATCAATCTCATTGCCACCTGCAAATCTGAACATCTCTGATCAAGTACCACTAATCACTGGAGCTCCCTTGGCCGCTCATAACCGCGAGCACGACTGATATATCAGTTTTCAAACACTCTGTAGAGGTTGTGCACTTTACCCACAAGCCATGATTTCCCTTTCTGCCCGGAGATCATGACTCTCCATTGATCACTACCAAGGTGACCCAGCAGGATATCACTACGTAGCCTTTACAAAGATTCCCCAGGGCTGCAGCCGCCCGTTAGATTTCCTAAATGTATCGCACTCCTCCCAAAGGGACAAATCAACCTTGGCAGAGCGAGCCGCATACACCGAGCCCCATTGACGGCACAACGGCTAAGCGAACTACACCCCGGTTCCTCTAATTATTCAGCTAAGGGCGTCCCACTCCACCCTCATGGTTGCACTATTTTCCCGGGTGGTCATCCAATGAACAGGTCCTTACAGAAAGGCACTCGAGAAACCGCTCGAGCCCCCTTGAAGGTCACAAGTATAACATCATAATAAAAGAGGGGAAAACAGCGTATCATTGCTAATTCTCATCATGTTCATTGATTAGTGTTGAGCAATAGCAATAAGCTAAACAATAATAATCCGACCCAAATAGGTAAACAAGGACATGGACAACAAAAGCTAGTCAATCCTTAGGTATAAATATGTAATGCGGGAGGTGAATTAAAGTATGTATAGGACAGAGATAGGTCAAGGGACACTTGCCTCCACCAACCGACTGCTGCTCAGGGGCTTCTCCTACGAGCTCCTCGGTCTCTTCAACCGGATCGTTCTCTATGCGAGCGCAAACATACATACATCCACACATTTAATACAAAAGAGCAATACACCATACAATAGAATACAGTAAATAAACAGACGTTCCATGCGGGTTCGCAATTAAGGCTAAGAGAGAAAGAGAAAAAGACAGTCGAGAAACGATCACGTTACATGATTATAAATTAAACTACTCGCTTAATGAAAGGGAATAAATTTGGATGCTACGTTTTAGCATAAAGTAAAGTCAAGTTCCACATTTAATTATTATAAACAATTGAAGATGAATGAAAGGGAGTGGTCGCACGTCGAGACGTATGACACGACATTTAGATTGAATTAAAAAGTAGACGACTCGCCGCGTGACAGAGCGCACAACGAGACACTTGCATTAATTATAAAGAGACGTTAAGCATCACACGACGAAGCGCACGACGACATACACCAATAGGGCTTCGTTTAAAGTGGTACGTCGCGTGTCTGGATGCGCGACATCGCACCTTAAACAACCTAAAATTAAAATAGATCGTCGTGCGACGAAGCGCGCGACACAACACTTTAATGAATATAAACTAAAAGAATCGTCGCGCGATGAAGCACGCGACGTAGCACATTAATAAACACAAATTTAAATTGAATCGTCGCGCGACGAAGCGCGTGACGCAACACATTGATAAATACGAACTTGAATTGAATCGTCGCGCGACGAAGCGCGCGACGCAGCACACTAACTAACGGAGTTTGAAATTAACTACAACAAAAAATAATCACCGCGCGCGTGGGTTTGCGCACACGGGAACGCGTTAGGGGGTAAACGGGGCTACGTGAGTCGCGCTGGGGGCCAGGGCGCCGCGCGCTAGGGGCCGAAGGCCGCGCGCAGGGGCCGAGGACCACGCCGGGGGCCGAGCCGGGGCCGCGCCAGGGGGCCACGCCGGGCCGCGCCACGCCGGGGGCGGGGGCCGCGCCGCCGCACGAGCAGGGGAGGGGGCGGGGCCGCGCCGTCGCGCGAGCAGGGGAGGGAGCAGGGGCGCGCGTGCAGGGGAAGAAGAGAGGGTGCGCGCACGGGGAGAGAAGAGGAGGGAGAGGGAGAGAGAGAGAGGAGAAGGGAGGGGAGGGGAGCTCACCTCAGGATCCAACTCCGGCGATCACCGTCTCCAAAACCTAGGGCACCACGGGAGGGAGAGAGAGATGGGAGAGAGAGGTTGCTGCGCGGGAAATCCAAATGAGAGAGGGAGAGGATGAGGGGGCGCATGGGGGGTGTGGGGCGCTGGGGGCGCACGGGCCGGGCTGGGCCAGGCCGGGCCAGGCTACTTCGTGGATCAAAGCCCACGACACGCACGACCATCAAACAGACTCCAATCGCGAACCGAAAACCGAGACAGAACGAGATGAACACGCAACATCGGACAAAGAAATGTGCTTCGGCATGATGCAACACCCATGACACTTAGGTTTTGTTCATACACGACACGGACACCTGTCACTATACTGGTTTGAAATTGGGAGGAAGGAGCGAAAGGGAAAGAGAAAAGAGACTAACGCCCGAATTTGGTGAGAGAAAAGAAGAAAAAATTCTACCCCCAAATTTAGGGCGTTACAAACCTATCCCCCTTAAAAGAATCTCGCCCTCGAGATTCAGGGTTGGCTAGCAAAGAGCTCAAGGTATTTAGCCATCAGATCATCTTCGCGCTCCCAGGATGCTTCTTCCTCAGAGTGATGACTCCATCTGACTTTGCACATTCTGATGGTCTTCCTTCGGGTGACTCTGTCTGCGGTTTCAAGGATCTGCGCTGGTTTCTCTGTGTAGGTCAAGTCCTCTTGGACCTCCAGACCTTCCACTGGCAACTTCTCTTCTGACACACGCAAACACTTCTTCAACTGAAACACATGAAAGAAATCATGCACTGCGGACAATCCTTCTGGAAAACTGAGCTGATAGGCCACTTCTCCACGCTTTGCGAGAATTTGATACGGGCCGATGTAGCGGGGTGCTAACTTGCCTTTGACTCCGAATCTTCTGACTCCTCTGATCGGTGACACTTTCAGATAGACAAAATCTCCAACCTCGAAGCTCAGCTCTCTTCTTCTTGTGTCTGCATAACTTCGCTGCCTTGATTGCGCTATCTTCAAATTTTCTCGAACCATCTTGATGTTCTCTTCAGCTTCAAGCAGAATGTCTGGCCTGGACACTTGCTTTTCCCCAGGCTGATCCCATTGCAACGGAGTTCTACAACTCCTTCCATAGAGCGCCTGAAATGGTGACATCTTCAAGCTGGCCTGGTAACTGTTGTTATAGGAGAACTCTGCATAAGGCAACTTCTTGTCCCATCCAGACTGATCTTGCAACGCACAGGCTCTCAACATGTCTTCGAGGACTTGATTGGTTCTTTCAGTCTGACCATCTGTCTGCGGATGATAGGCTGAACTGAAATTCAGATGTGTGCCCAAAGCTTCATGCAGCTGCTGCCAGAAATGAGAGGTGAACTGCGTTGCTCTGTCTGACACTATCTTCTTTGGCACACCATGAAGACAAACGATTCAGGACATGTACAATTCTGCCAATACTGCACTGCTATAGTTGGTCTTGACAGGTATGAAGTGGGCTGACTTGGTTAAGCGGTCCACCACTACCCAAATGGAATCGTAGCCGGCTCGAGTGCGAGGCAACCCGACAATGAAGTCCATACCGATTTCGTCCCATTTGCACTGAGGAATTTGCAACGGTTGCAACAATCCAGCTGGCCTTTGGTGCTCTGCCTTGATCCACCGACAACTATCACACATCGCCACATGCTCCGCGATTTCCCTCTTCATTCCGTACCACCAGAATTTCTATTTCAGATCCTGATACATCTTCTCACTTCCAGGGTGAATCAAATAGGCTGTTTCATGAGCTTCCTTGAGGATCAACTCCCGAATAGACTGGACATTGGGAACACACAAGCGGTCTTTGAACCATATCACACCTTCTGCATCCTCCCGAAAATCTTTGCCTTTGCCTTCCAGAATCAGTCACCGGATCTCACTGATCTTCTCATCATTCTTCTATGCTTCTTGATTTCCCGCTCCAGGGTAGGTTCCAACTCAATTGTGACTCCTCGCGAATTATTCAGAAATCCGAGACTCAACCTGTCAAACTCTTTGGCCAACTCATAGGGCATCGGACGAGCGACCATCAGATTGACTTGACTCTTCCTGCTCAAAGCATCTGCCACTACGTTCGCTTTGCCTGGATGGTAGTGAATCTCCAACTCATAGTCTTTGATCAACTCTAACCATCTTCTTTGCCTCATATTCAGCTCTGACTGAGTGAATATGTACTTCAGACTCTTGTGGTCTGTAAACATCACATTTCTGCCCATACAGATAGTGCATCCATGTCTTCAGTGCGTGAACCACTGCTGCCAACTCTAGGTCATGGATTGGGTAATTCTGCTCATGAACCTTCAGCTGTCGGGACGAGTAAGCCACAACTCTTCCCTCTTGTATCAACACGCATCCCAAACCGGTGTAACAGGCATCGCAATACACAGAGAAGGGCTTGTGCACATCAGGCAAGACTAAGACAGGCGCTGTAGTCAACTTCTCTTTCAGCGCTTGAAAGGCCTCTTGACATTTCTGGGTCCACTTGAACTCAACCTTGTTGCCTAGCAAAGCTATCATTGGTTTCGCAACCTTCGAAAACCCTTCAATGAATCGCCGATAATATCCGGCCATTCCAATGAAGCTCTTGATTCCTCGAGCATCTGTTGGCGCTTTCCAGTCCAGAATGTCTGCCACTTTCTTCGGATCCACGGCCAATCCTTCTTTGTTGATTATGTGACCCAAGAATAGGACTTCACTGATCCAGAACTCACACTTGCTCAACTTTGCATACAGTTGGTGCTCTCGCAATCTCTACAATACCATCCTCAAATGGTTTGCATGCTCTTCTTCGCTTTGTGAATATATCAGAATATCATCAATAAATACCACCACGAACTTGTCAAGGTAATCCATGAATACATTGTTCATCAGATTCATGAAGAAGGCTGGTGCATTTGTTAGACCGAAAGACATCACAGTGAACTCATACAACCCATACTTGGTAATGAATGTCGTCTTCGAAATGTCCAAAGGTCGAATCCTGAGCTGATGATAACCTGACCTCAGATCTATCTTGGAGAACACGCTGGCTCCTCTCAACTGGTCGAACAGATCTTCTATTCTGGGCAAGGGGTACTTGTTCTTGATGGTGACCTAATTCAGAGCTCGATAATCGATACACATACTTTTGGTGCCATCTTTCTTCTCCACAAATAGAACAGGGGCGGCCCAAGGCGAGGTGCTTGGCCGGATGTAACCTTTCTCTGACAGCTCATCAATCTGCTTCTTAAGTTCAACCAACTCTGGTTCGGATATTCTGTAAGCTTTCTTAAAGATGGGGGCGGTGCTAGGAAGAAGCTCTATAGCAAACTCAACTTTCCACTCTGGTGGCATACCTGGTAAGTCCTTTGGAAACACATCTGGGAACTCAGACACAACCTTGATACTCTCAATTGGGTCTGCTTCGCTGCTATCAACAGCCATCTGATAACAACTTCCTTTCTTTAGCTCGGGCGGGACTAACACCGTCACCACTTCCTCTCCTAGTGGGGACACCAACTTGATTGTCCTCTTATCACAACTGATAATTGCCTGATACTTATCTAACCAATTCATCCCTAGGATGACATCTATTCCCTGAGTACCCATTACTATGAGATTAGCGGGAAATGCTATCCCCCTTATTTCCACACTTACATTCAAACAAATGCTATCGGCTCGAATTCTACCACCGGCTGAGTCAATTTGAATGGGGTTGACATGGTAGTAATTGGAAGACTATGTGCTTTTACCCATGATGCAGTAATGAATGAATGCGTTGCTCCAGTATCAAATAACACTTTTGCAATATGGGAGTCGACTGGAAACATACCTACTATCATGCCGGGGGGTCTCCTGAACTTCTTCGGCTCCAAGTAGTTCAGTCTCCCATGGTTATAGCACGGCTGAGAGCGGTTGCCTGCTCCTGGCTGAGGCACATTCTGCTTTGCTAGGGCATTGGGGCCTGACTGCTGCTGGGCTGCCTTCTTCGGACATTGCATCACCCAATGGCCTTGCTCTCCACAGTGGAAACATGCTCTGTTCCAACCTGAGCTGGCGCTGCCTAACTGTTCTGCTGGTTTGCTGGGGCAGGAAGACGAGGTGCCTGCTGATTCTGCCTCTGGAACTGACCTCCTCCTGACTGATTGTTCTGGCGATTCTGATGCTGATGCTGAGGAAACTGCCTTGGAACTGCTGATGCTGAGGTGGACGCTGGTTTCTGCCTGAACTGCTGAGGTTGATTGCCCGAGAAACGAGGACGATTGCTTCTTCCAAGCTGGGGTCCACTGATCTTGCGCTTGCGATCCTCCATCTCCTTGCGCTTCCTCTCTGTCATAATTGCTCTGTCAATCAGGTGCTGGAATGTCGGGAAGGTGTGATTCATCAGCTGATACTGCAGAGGGTCAACCAAGCCTCTCAGGAAACGATACTGTCTCTTGGCGTCGGTGTTGACATCTTCAGGTGCATAGCGAGACAACTGCAGAAACCTGTCCCGGTACTCACTAACAGACGATGACCCTTGCTTGAGGGCTAGGAACTCCTCCTTCTTCACTGTCATCAAACCTGCAGGAACATGGTACTTATGAAAGCTTCCTCTAAACTCTTCCCAGGTGATGGTGTCAGGGTTGGCATGGGTGGCGAGATAAGACTCCCACAGGACTAAGCTGCTCCTCTCAACAGACTGGGACTATACAGGACTTTCTCCCTGTCATCGCACTGAGCGGTATGCAACTCTCGCTCCACAGTGCGCAGCCAGTCTTCAGCATCCATGGGGTCAGAAGAGTGAGCAAACGTTGGGGATGACCTCTCATGAATTTAGCACGCTTGTCCTTGTGCATCTGAGGCATCTGAGGCTGAGGTGGTGGCTTGTTGCTGCTGCTACTGAATGGCAGCCAGAGTCTGACCGATGGCTTGAACTGCCTAAGTCTGCATCAGGAACATCTGCTCGATGGACATCGGGGGCGGGGGTGGTAGCTGCTGCTGCTGGGGTGCCTCATCCTGCTGAGTTGCCTGCTCCTGCTGAGCACGCCTTCCTCCTCTGCGCCTGTTCTCTGACATCTGCAGAATGAAACCACACATCATAACTGATCTTGCAAATATTGCAGCATAAGAGAAGAGTATAGAATTCTTCAACAACGCTGAACAGGTGAACATCTTCACTGATCTCCAACACCGACCAACACAGCTTCTCAGATAAAGAGGAAAGTGGAATAAAAGGCTTCCCAACTAAATAGCTAACTCCATTAACATATAACAGGTAAACCAAAATGCAGGGGATAGCCACATCCTGGTGACAGTCATTACAAAGATCCAAATCAAACATAGTTCATCATGACAAACATAAATGCACAGGATATAGCAAACTACCCTGTCTAACTAAGACTAACTAAAAGCGAGACTAATGCTAAGACTGTAGCTTCTATGTATATATTTCGTATTAATTACAAGATCCGACTCTGACGATCTATGGTTCTAAATTATCTTGGTCTTGCAGTCGGGTTGCCATAAGACTGGTGTCCATGCCGACGTGAGCGGTATGGGTGCTGAGTCCCGACGGGGGCGGGGGAACCATCATCCAGGTGACGACGATCCGCGCGCTCTGCCCGCAGCTGGCAATCTCAGCACGAGCCCTACTCAGCTCGTCTAATGCATGGTCCAGCTTCGTGTTTTAGCACGACGGCTAGGTTGACTGCTCTGCTCAACCTAGGATTGTCCTCACCAACAGGTGAGACAATCACACCTCCTGTGCTGCCAGATGGACGGCAGGGGTAATACTTCAGGTTGAGACCGTCAGCTACCCCACCGAGCACTGAGCAGTAGTGCGAAAGCGCACGCCATGCGGCATCTTACATGGCCGCCTCAGCTGAGTCCCGCTCTCATATGTAGAATAGTGCTCCGAGCAGACCTCAGCACCCCAGAGACTGTTCTCCGGACGGCGCACCAAGCAGGTCGCCTCCTAGCGGTCCGGGTAGACCCCGTGACTATGCTGGTAGACCACACAGCGATACTCGATGGACCAAGTACGCCGGTCAAGTGCCCGACGTAGCAGGGTGTCGAGTGCATCGTGGAAGTGACACCCGCGAGCAGCGTTGCGAGTGATGGGTCGAGCAACCCATCCTTCCGGCTCCTGGTCAGCAGAAAAGTCGGTGTTGTGGCTCGAGCAGCTGTCGCCTCCTCCGTCGTCTGGGTCTCCTCCAGCAGCTACTCTAGGGGCTAGGGCGCTCAGTGGTGGTGCAGGGGGCGCCTCCAGGGGAAGCACGGGGGAGCAGCTCCTCACAGACTCTATCGCTTGCTGGAGCGAGAAAGAAGAGTCCTGCTGCTCCTGTCATCGACATTCCTGCTCCTCATGCAGGCGGTGGTGCAGCCTCTCCAAATGGCTGGACTGACCGGCCACGGGACGGCGAAGCGGACGCTCCACGAGACGAGTGGGTAAGAAGGGGATGACAGACTTCCGTGCGGTGTGTCTAAGACGAGCCATCTACAAAAGACACCGTAAGCATAAGAATGAGAACATAACTAATATGACCAGCAAGTAATAAACCATAAATAAATGAAGGATTAGAATAAACACCATTTTCAGCAAGGTATAATATATAATAGAACATAGTTTGGTCGATATGACCAACTTTTGAAGGGATACCAAAGTCATGGCAGGGACAGAGGTCTATAATCCTTAGAACGGCCATTCTACTCTAGGTTAGCGGGCCTACAGTCAGCATGGCTTTGATGCCACCTATGTCACACTCGGTTTTAGAAGGCAAACCGAATGCGAACCATGTACGTGCCAGGATTAGCAATTCACGTACACAGCAGTTACATAACATGAACATCATCACACAGTGCTCAGATAGTATTAAAAAGGAAAACATAGTCGATTACATCATATGTCTGAGACATCCACATAGTCTTTACAATAAATCAAAGTGCGAAAACGAAACATAGATAAACGCGGCCTTCACAGGCAGCCGACTGGGGGTTGCCGCTAACCCACGCCTAGAACTCATCATAATCTTGGAACTCCTGGAAGTCTCCTTCCACGGCTTTATCTTCTCCTGAGCAGTGGTTGCAATGCGGACAACCTGGGAAGGGGGAGGGGTTGGTGTGTAGAGCAAGGGTGAGTACATATCAACATACTCAGCAAGCATCCTGTTTGGCTGTGGTGGACTAGCTTTATGTGGGGGTGAGTCAAGCAGTTGCTTTTAGTTGATCAGATTATTATTACTAGTAGAAAAAGCAAGTTTTAGAATTAACCCACGTTATTAACCAAAACGTACTCCTTTACAAAAAGAAAGATTACCACTTACCATTACCAGAGTCAAAACCAAGAACCATCAATCTCATTGCCACCTGCAAATCTGAACATCTCTGATCAAGTACCACTAATCACTGGAGCTCCCTTGGCCGCTCATAACTGTGAGCACGACTGATATATCAGTTTTCAAACACTCTGCAGAGGTTGTGCACTTTACCCACAAGCCATGATTTCCCTTTCTGCCCGGAGATCATGACTCTCCATTGATCACTACCAAGGTGACCCAGCAGGATATCACTACGTAGCCTTTACAAAGATTCCCCGGGGCTGCAGCCGCCCGTTAGATTTCCTAAATGTATCGCACTCCTCCCCAAGGGACAAATCAACCTTGGCAGAGCGAGCCGCATACACCGAGCCCCATTGACGGCACAACGGCTAAGCGAACTACACCCCAGTTCCTCTAATTATTCAGCTCAGGGCGTCCCACTCCACCCTCATGGTTGCACTATTTCCCGGGCGGTCATCCAACGAACAGGTCCTTACGGAGAGGCACTCGAGAAACCGCTCGAGCCCCCTTGAAGGTCACAAGTATAACATCATAATAAAAGAGGGGAAAACAGCATATCATTGATAATTCTCATCATGTTCATTGATTAGTGTTGAGCAATAGCAATAAGCTAAACAATAATAATCTGACCCAAATAGGTAAACAAGGACATGGACAACAAAATCTAGTCAATCCTTAGGTATAAATATGTAATGCGGGAGGTGAATTAAAGTATGTATAGGACAGAGATAGGTCAAGGGACACTTG
Source organism: Zea luxurians (assembly GCA_029449295.1). NCBI lineage: Eukaryota > Viridiplantae > Streptophyta > Magnoliopsida > Poales > Poaceae > Zea > Zea luxurians. Next base: position 6,949,955 of record JAOPSE010000024.1, on the reverse strand, counting down.
CCTCCACCAACCGACTGCTGCTCAGGGGCTTCTCCTGCGAGCTCTTCAGTCTCTTCAACCGGATCGTTCTCTATGCGAGCGCAAACATACATACATCCACACATTTAATACAAAAGAACAATACACCATACAATAGAATGCAGTAAATAAACAGACGTTCCACGCGGGTTCGCAATTAAGGCTAAGAGAGAAAGAGAAAAAGACAGTCGAGAAACGATCATGTTACATGATTATAAATTAAACTACTCGCTTAATGAAAGGGAATAAATTTGGACGCTACGTTTTAGCATAAAGTAAAGTCAAGTTCCACATTTAATTATTATAAACAATTGAAGATGAATGAAAGGGAGTGGTCGCACGTCGAGACGTACGACACGACATTTAGATTGAATTAAAAAGTAGACGACTCGCCGCATGACAGAGTGCACAACGAGACACTTGGATTAATTATAAAGAGACGTTAAGCATCGCGCGACGAAGCGCACGATGACATATGCCAACAGGGCTGAGTTTAAAGTGGTACATCGTGCGTCTGGACGCGCGACATCGCACCTTAAACAACCTGAAATTAAAATAGATCATCACGTGACGAAGCGCGCGACACAACACTTTAATGAATATAAACTAAAAGATCGTCGCGCGACGAAGCGCGCGATGCAGCACATTAATAAACATAAATTTAAATTGAATCATCGCGCGACGAAGCGCGCGACGAAACACATTGATAAATACGAACTTGAATTGAATCGTCGCACGACGAAGCACGCGACGCAGCACACTAACTAACGGAGTTGAAATTAACTACAACCAAAATAATCACCGCGCGTGGGTTTGCGCACGCGGGAACGCATTAGGGGGTAAACAGGGCTACGCGAGTCGCGTCGGGGGCCGGGACGCCGCGCGCAGGGGCCGAGGACCACGCCGGGGGCCGTGCCGCGCCGGGGGGCCGCGCCGGGGGCGGGGGCCACGCCGCCGCGCGAGCAGGGGAGGGGGCGGGGCCGCCCGCCACGCGAGCAGGGGAGGGAGCAGGGGCGCGCCGCGCCGGGCAGGGGAGGGGGCAGGGGCGTGCGCAGGGAAAGAAGAGAGGGCGCGCGCAGGGGGAGAAAGAGGAGGGAGAGGGAGAGAGAGAGGAGAAGGGAGGAGGGGAGCTCACCTTGGGATCCATCTCCGGCCATCATCGTCTCCAAAACCTAGGGCACCATGGGAGGGAGAGAGATGGGAGAGAGAGGTTGCTGCGTGGGAAATCCAAATGAGAGAGGGAGAGGAGGAGGGGGCGCTGAAAGTTCCCTTTGACCCGGGAACAGGATCTGGATGTCGCCTAGAGGGGGGGTGAATAGGCGAATAAAACTTATCACTTTAAAACTTAAATTCTTACTCTACTCGAAGACTTAGTACGCAGTGGAGTGAGAAGACCCTTCGAGTAGGTTGCAGCGGAATAGAAGATCCTGTCTCAAAATGTACTGCACTTCAAATAAAAGCTTTACCACAGATAAGTATTGAAGTGCAGATATAAAGGCGAGTAAGACAGAGAGTCAGGATACAATACAGAACAGAGCACACAGACGCAAGGATTTTATCCCGAGGTTCGGCCAAGCCTAAAATGCTTGCCTAGTCCTCGTTGGAGTTAGCCACACCTGGGCTTGGAGTCTATTTCAACTCCTTCCTCCGTTTGCTCAGATCTGTTAGTATGACAGATAGAGCCTTTCACTATGTTGAGTTGTGTTACAACAAAATCCGCGGCTGCTTACAAACTTCTTGGCAGCACCCCGGCAGAGTAACGATACGCTCAAGACCTTGCTCTTGCTCTTAGCAGCACTTCTCCTCTCTCTAAAGGCTTATAACTGTGCCTTCTACACAAACTATAGAGATACACACAAGAGGGAGAGTGAGAATGGATTCGAGTGATGTTTACACTTGTTGGCTACACTTGTGTATTGCTTGAGGCGCCTAGGGGTCCCTTTTATGGGCACAAGGAGCCTAGGAGCCGTTGGAAGCAATCCAGGAAGGCAAATCTTGCCTTCAGTCGGGTGGCGCACCGGACTGTCCGGTGCTTGATTCCTTCCACAAATGGAGTAGTCGACCGTTGCAGTCCTGGAGCCGTTGGCGCACCAGACACTGTCCGGTGCACACCGGACAGTTCGGTGCCCCATCTGACCGTTGGCTCAGCCACGCGTCACGCGCGGATTGCGCGGCCGACCGTTGGCCCAGCCGACCGTTGGCTCACCGGATAGTCCAGTGAATTATAGCCGAACGCCGCCGGCTTCTCCCGAGAGTGACCTGTTCACCAGAGTTCAGCCTGGCGCACCGGACACTGTCGGTGCACCACGGACAGTCCAGTGTGCCAGACTGAGCTGAGTCTTGGCTGTACACAGCCAAGCCTTTTGCACCTCTTTCCTTTTCTTCTTCTTTCTGTTTCTAACACTTAGACAAGTATATTAGCACACAAAACCAATGTACTAAGTCTAGAAACATACCTTCTCTTAATTATTACATCTATAGCATTTCACATGCTTGAGCTTTGATGTTGGACTCATAAATCATCAAGTCGGCTTGACTTGATCTAGATTGACGTTTCTTAGCTCCAACATCCTGCAAAGGTCACATAGAACATCTCCAAACATAGGAACACTAGTAGAGATCTT